>CAOGCB010051538.1:0-16493 GCA_948266635.1 Cnidoscolus chayamansa
GAGGAATGCTTCACTGTACTACATGTTAGCTAAAATCTATAACCCCACATCTTTCTTCACATTGGACAGTTTTGAACTGTCCTTGTACTATATGTGTGTCATTAGAACATTACAAATATAATAAATCATCCAGTACCATTAAACGACGGTTGATTATTGACGTTTTATAGCTGCTGCTGCTGCATATCATAGAAAACAACAAAGTTTGAATAGTTTATCGGTGAGTGTTATAATCTAATCAGTCACTTTTTTTGAAAAAAATAATGAATTCCTGAAAATCCGTGGATTACCACTAGGCTATGGGTAGACTGCATGTGCAGCCTTGAACTCCTCTATGAATTTACCAGCTTTTTTATTTTACTAGCTAATTGTAGCCTAATCAGTACGTGGTCCAAACAAAAATTACTAGTGCAATTTGGTAGTGGAGTTAAGATTGGAGCGTGGTCCAACTCCATGCCTTGAAATTGCATTGGAAAAATGTGGGTTCTTTCCAGCACTGTAAAAGTGATTATGACTCGTCGAGACAGGCTTTTTCAAATTCTGATGGTACGTGGTCTTTCATATAGCATATAGCATACCAATGTGCAAGCAGAATCAAATTCCATTCGTTGTGGCACTTTCAAGATCGTCGACATTCACATTCTCATCATTCCCATTTTGAATTCTCTCTGGATCCCATGCCCTGTGCTCGTGCATCTCCACCACCCATTCCTTGCTTTACCATATATACTATATAAAAACTCCTTATGTTTAGAATAAATAATTTTTAAAATATCAAAATTTTATATACATTATATATTACAACTTTCCAGTATTTACACTTTTGAGTCGAACACTTAAGACTTGCCGGCCTTACCCTTCCAAAAACAAGGGAAAAAAGCTAGACATTACTGCCCTTCCCTTCCCTTGTTAGTTGTTTCTTTTGGGAAATAGGAATTTAATACGAATGAATTTAAGAGCACATCAAGGTTCAGTTCAGGTCTTGATTTCAAAAAAAAAAAAAAAAAGCAGAGCAAGAAAATCAACAGTGAGGTCAAATCAGTGTCTTCCTCTACCCACCTCACCAGATGTGAACAGAGGAACCATCACCATGCAACCGAGACCCTTCAAGATCTCATATTCATCCCACCAAGTCAGATAATCGGACGGCAGAGAAATAAAGATGTATCTATATCCTTCTCTTGAGTTTTCCCATATGATGCTCCTTTCCACTAAAGTATGGATTAATGGAACTGCCAACCTCTGTCGCTTCCTTGCTATCATCTTCTCTTTTATCATTTTTTGAAACAGACTACTAGCTACAAACTAGAGAGAGAGAGAGAGGTTACTTTTGCTCACTCGCCTGGCAAAAAACTAAGTGCAAACCGTCAAAATAGAGAAGATAAGAGAATCTGTGACAAAAACAGAATCTGGAGGGAGAGAGAGAAAGCTCAACACCAGCGAAGCTTGTTCGGAGAGAAATTATCCTCCATCTTGAGCCAAAATCAGAAATGGGTATTGCTGTTTTTCTCTTCACTCTCTTTATTTTCATGTGGAAGGAAACTCGGGTCTGTGCTGACTCTGAGTTTAGAGCTCTCATGGACCTGAAAGCTGCCTTGGACCCAGAGGACAAGTACCTCTCTTCATGGACCATCAATGGTGATCCGCGTGATGGTTCCTTTGAGGGTGTGGCCTGCAACGATAAGGGTCAAGTGGCTAATATTTCCTTGCAAGGGAAGGGTCTTCATGGGAAGCTATCTCCTGCTATTGCTGGGTTGAAGCACTTGACAGGCCTTTACTTGCATTATAACTCTTTATATGGGGAGGTGCCTAGGGAAATAGCCAACTTAACGATGTTAAGTGACTTGTACCTGAATGTGAATAACCTCTCCGGCGAAATACCTCCCGAGATCGGAAACATGGAGAATTTGCAAGGTAGTTGCTTGTTCTGTGGAAAAAACTTAAGCTTGGGTTCATTAAGTGTGATATGGTTAAATATGGTTGCTTCTATGATTATAGTTACTGGTACGCCTTTCCCTGTGTATGCATTCTCTTTCCCTTTCTCTGAGAAATAGAAATGGGTGGTTTAGTACTGTGCTGCTGGTTTCAAGAAATACAAAAGAATGTATAGTTTTGCCATTAGTATACATAGGATATTACGCGCTTAAATTTGCCTAATACTGTTATGATGTGATTAAGTTTACTTCTTTTTTTTTTTTAATGAAGCCAATACAAATGTGAAGCAAAAAGATACAAATTTTTCTTTCCTCCGCCCTCCCGTCTGTTCTTTCTTTGGGTAGTTCTTAGTTTGGATGTAGAACAGTTTGAATTGAAAAACTCCCTTTTTTTTTGTTTGATTTCCCAGCTTGGTGACTTCTGATCATATGGTTATTTATGTAAAGTCTATTTTGGGGCTAGCGGCTTTGCTTATCTGAGGTCTGTATTGTAGTTCTGCAGCTTTGTTATAACCAGTTTACTGGAAGCATACCTTCTCAGCTTGGGTCTTTGAAGAAGCTTAATGTTCTTGCGCTGCAATCCAATCAACTAACTGGTGCAATCCCCGCCTGTTTAGGTGATTTGGGCGTGTTAATGAGACTAGCCTTAAGCTTCAATCGCTTATTTGGTTCGATTCCCACCAAACTAGCTGATGCTCCGCTGCTTGAAGTTCTAGACGTCCGGAACAACACTCTCTCTGGCAATGTACCACTAGGTAAGAATGCTATAAGAACCATGTTTTATAATCTCTGTTATTATCTTTGGAATATTTGTTACTTTGAAATTTTTGGAAATGACTTCACTAAGTTTAATTTGATATTTTCTTTGGTTGTTGGATTGATGCAGCTCTTAAGAGACTGAATGAAGGTTTCTTATACCAAAACAACTTGGGATTATGTGGAGCTGGTTTTATGAATTTGAAAGCTTGCAATGTGTCAGATCATAATAATCTGAGCAGGCCTCAACCCTTTGGACTAGTTTCCACTGCTCTGCCAACAAGGGAGATTCCTGAAACAGCAAATTTGCGGTTGCCTTGCAACCAAACCCACTGCTCAAATTCATCAAGATCTTATCATGCTTCTGTTGTTGTTTGCACTGTTTTCACAACTATTGCATTGTGTGCTATAGCAGTTCTTACATTTACTCAATATCGTCGCTGGAAACAGAGGCTTGGTAGCTCATTTGAAATTTCTGATAATCGTCTAAGTACAAATCAGGCCAAGGCGGTTTACAGGAAGAATGGCTCTCCTCTAATCAGTCTGGAGTATAAAGGATGGGATCCTTTAGCTGATGGTAGGAATTTCTGTGGGCATGAGAAAGATGTTATCCAGAGCTTTAGATTCAACTTGGATGAGGTGGAGACTGCTACACAGTACTTCTCAGAGATAAATTGTTTGGGTAAGAGCAACTTTTCTGCAACATACAAGGGAATTTTGAGGGATGGCTCTATCGTTGCTATCAAGAGCATTAGTAAAAATATCTGCAAGTCAGAAGAAGCTGAATTCTTGATGGGATTGAATATTTTGACATCTCTGAGGCATAAGAATCTAGTCAGGCTGAGAGGATTTTGTTGTTCAAGGGGCCGAGGGGAGTGCTTTCTCGTTTATGATTTTGTTCCCAATGGTAATTTGCTGCAGTACCTTGATGTGAAGGATGGCCATGGCCACGTTCTTGAATGGTCCACCAGAGTTTCTATTGTGAAGGGTATTGCAAAAGGTCAGTCTTTTAGCTTCTTGTTATTGTTGCTCTAGATCTCTTTACTTGATTCTACAGGCTTTAAGATTTAATCAATGTGTGAAAAACATGTTAAGAAAACAATATAATTAAACTGGATTTTGGAAGGTTAAGAGGAAATCCGCAGGAAAGAACTAAAATGAAAATAATAGTTTTTTGAAATTGTTTAAGGAAATGTGTTAGTGAATTTTGCACATGTAATGGTAGCTGATATTGAAATCTGAAGAATAGGTTAATGGCTTTTTCCCTTTGCTCAGTGGTTCTCTTTACATGAGTAAGACTTCCAATTAATTCCAATTCGAGCTAAATTTCACTTTTTTCTGTAACATATCTTTTTGAGTATTATATTAGATCATTATTTTGTAGAAAATGTCAAGTCTATTTCGTGGCTAATTTTCTTTTATTAATGCTCATTCATTTCCTGAGCAGGTATAGCCTATTTGCATGGATACAAAGCAAACAAACCTGCTTTGATTCACCAAAACATTACAGCTGAAAAGGTGCTTGTAGACCAGCGCTGCAATCCATTGCTTGCAGATTCTGGCTTACCGAACCTTCTTACAGATGATGTTGTATTCTCAGCACTCAAGGCCAGTGCAGCAATGGGTTACCTAGCTCCTGAGTATGCAACAACTGGTCAAATCACGGATAAAAGTGATGTATATGCATTTGGGGTGATAGTTTTCCAGGTTCTCACAGGGAAGCAAGAAGTTAGTAACTTAGTGCGTCTAGGAGCTGAGTCCTGCAAATTCCAAGATTACATTGACCCCAATCTTCATGGGAGGTTCTTCGAATATGAAGCAGCTAAGCTAGCAAGAATTGCTTGGCTTTGCAGTCACGAATCTCCTATTGAAAGGCCATCAATGGAAGCTGTTGTTCAAGAGCTGGGTAACTGTAGTAGCTGTCTCTAGTTTCCATGCATATTTTATTCATGGGATGAATGTGTCCCTAACTGAACTTCAGGACTCGTTGCTGTTTATGTTGTGTCGTCCTCCTACTGAGGACTAAGCTTTATTGTGAATGTCACTGAGAACTTGTTTTCTCTTGTAACCTGGACCTGGAGATGGGATTTTACAGGTGATCTTCAGTTGTAATCGCCATAATTTTATGGAATATTTGATGTTGATCCCCACTAACGTAACAGGTGTAGTAATCATATCTGTTCTTTTATATATAAACGTGTGATTTTCCACTTCACAGTAAATCAACCTTAGGTAAGATATAAACTAGCATTTTGGCTTTTGGGTTATGATACAAAAAGCTTCATATGTTGTCTGCTTGAGTCCACCAAGTTCTTGGCTTTATGCTTATTTTGCCCTGGATGAGGGTTTGATCTGGGATACTGAGATCATCAAACCATGGGACTGGTCTCGTACGAGATCCCATTTCAGTTCTTAACTTCTTATTTGTACTAGTCAATCTAGTAAACTTTGTAGGAAAACTAGAGTGGTGAAACTTGAAGGGGAGAATTTGTGAGTGTTAGCTGTGGGTGCTTGAGGTCCCCATTTGATCCTATATCCTGTTGGCAATGAGGGACAACTTGACTTTGCTGCACGTGAAATCCTAACAGAGCCGTCATGTTGTAAGGAACAAATCGAATTTGCTTTGGTGCTGATGTAATTGGTGTTGTCTACACCTGGATCCAGGACCTAGCTAGGCATAGGATTCTACATCAATTTCCAACCACCGCAGCGGCCTAGCGGGACCCAAGGCAGTTGCGGTGAGGCCTACAGATTCTTCAGGCTCATAACCGATAGAAACAACAGACAACAGAGCCACCAGTCAAATGTTCTTTTATGCATTTACGGGGACTTACTCTTTAAGAGTTCTAATTCGTTCTAAAAAAATTAATTTGTAAAAAAAAATTGTCAAAATAAACATATATATATTCAAATCTTTCAAATAAACTAACCCATTAACTAAGGACGTTGGAGGTGTAATGATGGCTATTTACATCTTCTTCTACATATCTCTTTTTAAGGAATTAACTGTACTCTAATCAGGGCTCACAGATAAGGCTTCCTCTGGCTGCCCTCGGAGAAAATGAAAAGAAAATTTCAAAATTTTAATTTGCTCCCCTGTGACCAAGGCAGCATTAAAGGAAAGTTTAAGCTTCAATTTGTTTCCCTTGTGAGAATCTGACTCTGAACACGTGCTCTTCTCCAGTGCATTTATCCACCTTCACAACCCAGTGACTGCTCCTCTTTCCAATCTTGGCACTTGCAGCTATTCTTGTTACTAACAGTCCTCCTCCTATAGGCAACAATTGGGTCTTCGACCCACTGCCCCACCACGATCCTTTTCTAAATGCATTGTACCCCACAACAACTGCACCATTGCGCTTCCTTCTAGCTTCAACTGCTCCTAGAATGCCTTCATGGTGGTCCAGGTTACAATCAATAAGCACAAAGTCTGCTTCACTATACTTGCTTAACAGAAGAACTTGAGCTTCTCCAACAACAAACTCAATGTCACAGGCATCCAAACCTACGACTTGTCTGGATATTTCCAATTCTTTGCGGTCACTATGGATGCAAATGACACGACCCCCTGTTTGGTATGCTGCAGCAACTAGTGCTTGCACGGTAGAAGTGGCAGAACCAGCACATGCCACAACCATTAGTTGTGCATTATTTCCTGCTGCTAATGCTGAGATGAACTCAGCTACATCTGGCTCTTTTGCCTTTTTGACCTGCACGTTAAAGCAATATTTTAGTCCTAGTTTTTCGATAGAAGAGAGACATACCTGTTCAACGTATATAGATACTTACCATTCTCAAGGTTTTGAGGAAAGCATTTGTAGCATTCTCAGCAGACCAGAAGCCCATCTTTTAGAGACGTGTATACAACTTTCTTGGGATATCAATGGAAGTTCTTCAACGTGAAATTTGTCGAGATGATGAGTGCATTGGTCTAGTGTGGTGGGAATTATATATAAAGCCATCAATGGAGGTCGGTCAAGCGGCCTGTCCATCCAACTGGGCAAGTCATAAAAATGATATAAAATAACAAGGGGTATCAACTAGCACGGCCACGGGCTCCAATAATTTAGAGCCATAAAATTAATGGTGGGCACTTTTTTTCCCCTTGCCATGAGATGCTGTCCCAAGTTGTCAATTCTATAGAAGATAATTGAGAACATGAAAGCTTATTAACACCAAAAATAATCTGAGTGAGCTTCCAGGCAACGCCTTCAAAATATTTAACACCTCTTAATACATTAGAATAATGATTAATCCATTGATCATCTGTAATGTTCATTAACGGAGAGACATGAGAAAATTTTCAAATGCTACGTATCAGCTATTGTTGATATTTCTTAGAGACAAATCAAGCAACACCACCATGTTAGTCCTGGCAGGAAGCCAACCCAAATATGTCAATAGTCGTTTTTACAAAGTGATATTCTTAAGATAATCCCTTTTATTTTATATATGCTTGGCTTCGTACAATTTGTTCCATTGACCACCATTTATAGATGATCAAGAGATTAATGAGATGATTTAGATACTGTTTTAGATCATGCTCTACGCATAATTGTCCATGGGATGGCTGGAGGAAACAAAGATGTAATAAGCATGACAAGGAACTTTACCTGTTTGTAAAAAAAATAGAAATAAATGTTTATTGGAACATTCAGAACCAGCTAGAAAGATGCAAGATATGTAATAAAATTTGGTGGGTACGCTGAGAAATCTTGTTTTTGCCTCCCATAAGGCCTAACAAAGATCTAGATCCCCATCAAGATGCTTCCCTCCCAAACACACAGATAAAAAAGCCAACCCCATCAATAAAATTTTCTGTCTTCTGGTCTCTCTGCATTATAAGGATACTCCCATATCTGTCTGATTCTCCAAGAAATTCAAGATAGTGCAATTGTGGTTATAATTAATCTCTGCAGTTTTGCTTAGAAATTAAATATGATGTGGCCAACATGATCGAAATACTTATTCTTGTCTCATCTTTTAAACAAATATTTTCTATCTAGGTGCAATTGGATTCCGAGGAAATATCATAACCAGCAAGGAAAATATAATGAGAACGTGCATGGGAGTCAGAAGATGATAAATAAAAACAAGTTGTGGGTTTAAATATTCTGCTTAATAGCAATGCATCTTTTGCAGATGACATGTCTGCATGGGTCAACACTCCTTAATTATAATTTATGTTCTATATGCTTCATTGCTTGCCTTTTCCTGGAACAATTGACAATAGATTTCTTTGCTTGCTCACGTGTGTAGATATATGTATTTATGCATTGGCTGGGCATATCAATCTTGTTTACCTTGAGACAAATTCACATCAACGCATTAAATCCTAAAAACACTTGTTTGGTAAATAAAAAGAATTTCAAATTTATAAAGGTGAGAATTTTTATTAAGTTGAATATTAAAATATTATGATGAAATTTCAAATCAGTGTTTATATTTTTATTGGATTTGATTGAAATTGATATTCATAATAATGTTTAAACATCGCAAGCAATGTATTTGTTCGAATCCAAATTCATGAATACGAACATATAATATTTTGATTTTTTTAATATATAAATTTATTTATATGTATGAATAAAATAAGGCATTTAAAGTCATAAAACCGATTAGTTAATTAAAATATTAAAATTATAATTCCATACTTTCAAATAATTTAAAAAGAAAATTTCATTTATATCATAATAAATGAATGAATATAAGCATGGGCTTAATTGATTATAAATGAATGAAATTAATTTGTATGATCTATTAATTCTTTTCTTCTTCCTTTTTTTTATCTAATTGAGCTGAATTTGTTTAATCAATTAAGCCAGCCCACGTTTGGGACGGGCTGAGTCATAAACATCGTAAGCCTGTGAGAGGATGGAGTCCAGCCATCTCGATAGTGTACAGAATGGGAAAGCATAAAGAGCTGATGCTCTGACGAAGCAGACGCCTAGGCCTTCACACAACACCAATCAAACACCTTGCAAACACATCTAAGTCTTCATGGTTCTGGTCATAAAAAAAAAATTATTATTATTAGACATATTTTAATATATTATTAATTAAATAAAAACTTTGATATTTAAGTATTTATTTAATTATGTATATTAATTTTACTATTAAAAAATATATACATAAATTTATTAGAGAAACATTATTAAAAAATGAAGAGAAATTTAATTTTTTTAGATAAAATTATATAAAATATGAGTCAGAATGATAAAAGATGATTCTTTGTTTGATGTGGAGCAGAGGAGATTAAATGCATTTATTAAACCTTATGTCGCTAATTCATTGCTAAGAGAGGACAGTAGCGTCGTTGAATGCAATTATTAAACCTTATGCTGACGACAAACATCGCCAATGCCCACCAACCGCTCATGAAATCAAATAAGCCTGCAGGATTGATTTTATTTCTGACCGTCAAATAAATTCATCACTTTGGTACCCAGCACGGGCATTTTATTGCTCGTTTTTCATTTGAAGAGGCTCTGTAATTTGATAATTTTACTTTATAACTTTTCATGAGGCAGATGCTAGCTGACCATTTCCGACTTCGTTGAGAATCTTGAGCTCGGTGATTCGTATTTTCGAGTATAAATATATTCTGCAAATATATACTTATAACATAATTAATTTAAATATATATATATATAAAAAATAAAAAAATTAGAAGTATTATGATGAGGAATAAATGTGGATGATAAATATAGGTGTACAATATTAGGTAAAAGGGTACGGACGTGTTGAAACTATTAAATTAAATTGTGAAGTAGATTAATAAATTGGGGGTATGGCCCCAGAAAAGAAACACCCCATTTCCATATGGGCTAATTGGCAGAGAGGTACTCAGTACAGATTCAGTGGCCCATTTGGTTTAATTGAAAGTCTTGGCCCATCTCAATTCATAAATTCTCATTTAATTATATACACCCTTTCCACATTATTTCTGCTATTTCTCTCTTTAAAAAAAAAAAAAAAAAAAATTAAAAGTGTGAAAAGAACCTCTGATTCATATGAATGGTTGACAACTTGTAAAGGGTTGCAGTATTATGTTTGGTAATGTCTATTATTAACTTCAACTGCACCACCAAACCACCAAATGTTCATTCATTCACAACCCCCCTTTATTTTCTTACATTACAGACGGTCATTATCCTTATATTCTATTTATTGTATACGTAATTATTAAGTAATTTTCGTTCGCAGTCATTTAATTTTAGTTGATCATTTATTATGATTATTAAAATTTAAATCATGTCACAAAAATCACTTATTTATTTTTTATAATAAACAGTCATTATCGTCATAATCCTTTAAAATATTTATTTTGTTATACATGTAGCCATTACAATTATATAGATATTTTGTATACAATAATATAAAAATTTTAGCTATTTTACGTTAATTTAAATAAAAAATGTTATTTTACATATTAGATAAAAAATATTTTAAAAATATCTTAGCTCATTTTTTACGTACCTAACTACTATAAAAATATATTTTTTTATACTTAATAGCTACAAAGAAAGTAACAACAAAAGGTTCACAATAAAATAACTTTATGAAATAATATTCCTGCGATGAATCGATTGAAATGAGATACCCATATGCATATGTCACAATCTACGTTTTATTGTATTTGTAAAACAATAAAAAAATTATCTATATAGATTGTGATGGCCACGTATATAATAAAATAGAGACTTTGATGGACTGTGATGGAAATAAATATTTATAATAATTTTTTTTATATAACTTTTGTGACAAGATTGTGATGGAAATAACTTTTTTATTTGAGTAAAAAAGAGATTGCTAATATTTCTGGTAGGATGCCAATGCTTAAATTATTTTCATTTTTTTTTTGAAATTGATGGTGAGTTGTAAGAGGTTTATTCGATGTCATTTGAATATAGTATGTAATTATGCTAAAATAATATAGGAAAATAATCATCATTAGTAGTGGAGGGTGAAATTTGCCTTGATCATCAAAACCCAGAGAAAAGAATAGTGATGATATTTGAATTAACCCACAATACCATGCAACGTATCAAATGAAATTTATAAGATGGAGCCACTGGGAACAAGTGTTTAATTTGCTTTGCCAATTATAAAGTTTTGAGGCTTAGAAAAGGCAAGGCCATGATGATGATGGGTTAGGAGAATATAATCAACTTCTTTCATGGGTATAAATCATCATTCTTAGAGGAGATAATTCAAGTCTTGATGACCTTCTCTCTTTTTTCTCTTTTTGGCCTTTTAATGAGTTGGGAATGGAAAACTAGAATAAGATAAAAAAGAAAAAAAGAGTAGAATTAAGGGCTGGATCAGATTGCAGTTAGCATCACTGAGAGACAGAACTGATGAGAATCATGATTACAAAAGCAGGAGTATTAACTTTCTTAAACTGATGGCTGCCCACTTACAGGCACCATTATGACCACCCCCAGACTGCACTCTTGTGTTCACTATTACAACCAAACCACTATTCCACTGCAAAATTTTAACTGTCACTACAGTTCATAATGGTCTCTGTTTGCTCATTTCAATTTATATTCTAATCTCTCAATACACGGTTGATGCTGCAGCATTTGGTAAATAAAACAGAATAAATGGGCTTCGAATTCAAAAACAACCAAGACTTGTATGAGTGGAAAGCAAAAAAAAGAAAAAAGAAATAAAGGTGCATGGTAACAGGAAGATTAATCATGCGATAGCATTGAAAGTGTGAAGATTCTTGCAGAAAGAGAAGTCATGTCCGGTAATAATCATTGCCCCCTTGCCTTTTGCAAGAACATGAGTGGAGCCATTGAAAATCCATACCTTACGAGTAAGAAAGACTTTTCTTTTTTTTTTTTTAGTTGGTAGGCAGTCGGCCTTGCCGACAGGATCCTGTATATCTCCACCAAATTCACTAGCAAAGACAACAACTACATTGGCTCTGGCAAGCACATACATCACTTGGTAGTTGGTATTTTTCTTATTTTATTTTCCATGAATGTGAGGCCATGCATATGAGAGACAGCGAGATGGTTCAAAATTCAAAAAGCTTTGTACTCCTGCTTAGAAGGAGATTATGGAATAATGTTGAAGTCTGCAGAGATTTCCATCTAACGCTGTGACATGAAGTGTGATAGTGTTCCAAAACTAGTGCATTGTTTTGCTACTAAATGACACGAACCAAAGTCCTCCTATGCCATTCCGACCTGTACTCTGTATTTTCCATCTCTCTGACTAGCACTTGTATGTTCTCGTATAAATCGACTGTGCAGAACAGGTATCGTTAATTAGAAGATTTGCCTGCCAGTGACGGAATCTTCCATGTGTTGTATCATGAGCCAAGTTGAGAACTAGAGCCCTTATAATCCTTCGGCCAATACAAATAAAGATTCATTATAATTTGATCGTATAGCATTAAAAAGACTAGATGGAGTAGACAGATAACAGGCCTCAACTGTGCACATTTACAAAAGTTTACTGCTGCAAAGTGAACTAATTTCTTTTGTCCCAAAGACGATTTATGCAACAATAACATTAGTTGCAGTCAACAATTATGCTGAAATTTGGTACCTACTAAAATCAGTTCAAGCTTTTTGCAATATCCCTTTCAGCCTTCTGTGCCTTCCCATGCCGACAGCCCTCCTTGCTTCTTCTCTTTTGCTCAAGATTTTTTTAGCAATCACGCTGATACCCTTAATTTCAACCTTGACATCAAACCTAGCAAGAAAGTATGAGTGTCAATGGAATTGGAATGCTTACAAGAAAAGTGACTGAAGATAATGAGATATCAGCTTTGACAAAAATAATAAACAAATCGATAAACAGTGGAGCAGAAGGAGAAGCAAAACTATTACTCTTCACTTTTCTTTGATCATGACAATGACATCCACTGCTCGTGGGCTCTAAATTTTCATGAACAGAATCTAGGTGATACGGCAGATTACATCAGTGAGAATTGCTGTTTTGAAAGTGATGATTCAAGAGGTCATCGAAGTCCAAGTGCCAAAGCTGGCTCACGATCCACCCAATCCTTTTTCCTTAAACAGCACCTATTTCTGCAGCAAAACGATACTTGTCAAAATTTCAAGCCAACTTTCATCATGTTGCAACGACTTTTTTTATTATTAAAAAAAGAAGATGATAAATTCTCATTCTATTGAGCATATAATACAAGAGTTTATTCAAGAAATAGATATGGGGGTGTGCATGCCGATTACTTAAACATAGAGGCATGACTGAACTGTCAAAGGTAGTCAATATCGTCTGATCTATAACATCATACAGCACCCCTCATGCATACTATCCCACTGTGATCACATGTAACAGAGAAGCACTTTTGACGAGAAACTCCAAGAATACATAAACATGTTCTCTCCTTAAGCAGGAGTTGATCACTCATCAAGTGCATATTCCATTTGCTTGTCATTTTGAATTCAGTTAGCACTTCATGCATCAAGGATCTACGTTCCAAAGAATTGCTTCCTTGCAAAAAAAAAAAATGTAAAAATGATAAGCGTACTAAAGCTCTACTCAGTTCAGATAACACAGCCATGTTGGCCAACAAAAACTACGTCAACTTTATATTTAGTGGATAACACCAATTCCAATGTTAGTTCTGTCAGATAGTTGCATGGAAATTTAAAACAAAAAAAGAACTCCAAATTCCATATCTTAGTTAAACAATACCTGTGCAGAATTCAAAAGGTGCTCGACTCACCGGGGCAACTGCAGATAATTAACTTATAAGTTGCTGGCAAAATAAAAGGAAACCCATTTTCAGTGGAAAATGTATAAAATCATTCTTGGGAAGGGATAATTAAGTGATTATTGAAATCATGCAGCTAAACAGTGCAGTGATACATTGTTTGTTTCCTTCCCAATATATTTTGTCCTAACCATAAAGATCACATCTTCAACTAGAAGTAAACAATGAAAAGAATTCAATAAATCCTACAGTTCCAAAACTCGACAGAAAACATTACGTTGATGGTGCATCTGAAAAGACCTCAAGCATGTCATCCTCACAGCCTGCCACGCGGAGAAGCTCTCCATCTTTTTCTTCTTCATTCAAGAAATCCCGTCTTTGAAGCTTAGCATGAGACGCGATAAATATCATCTTTTGAGCCCTTTCAAGGCCCACACTTGAGTTCCTGTTCATACAAATCCATTTCGTGGAAGACCAATTGCACTTGAACCCACAAGAGGTCGCATGGAGGAAGATAAGCCTGACTGCAACCTTGCCTAATATTTTATACTCACTCAGACAAGTTTCCCACACTAACCTGCTTCCCTGCGGATTTGCAATTTTCATCTTTCCAGTCATGGGGTCCCTTTGCCTCACCTGAACAGCCTGAGCATACAGTGGATCGAGCCCTTCTGATCTCCATTTCATAAGCTCCATTAAGGCAACATGAGCTTCTTCCCTACAGACTAGTCTGGTTATAAGCTTGTCCACATCTTTCTCCTGCTCATGTGTCAAGCACTTGAATGGAGGAAGGTACTTCCCACTCGTGTCCCTCATTAAGTAAAGCGGGTCGAGTATAAATGCAGCAGACCATGCTGGGTGGTAGTTCTTTCTGAATCTCTTTTCCACTATTTTCTCAACGTGTCCGTCAACAATGTTGAATCTGGCAGACCAATCCTTCACTTTTGCTTTCAAATCCTCCCAAAGAGGGAGGCACTGCCCTATCAATGGATGCTCCACCTCAATCTGATGGGCCGTGCCTCTTATGAGCTTCGTTAATGAATAAACTGCCTCGAGATCATTCCAAAACCCCTCATTTTGTATCGTTCCAGCAATTTCTTCAGCGACAGAATCCTCCACAGTTACCATCTTATATGAATCATCCAAGACAAGCATCTGGAGCACACGGGCACAGCTCAATATATCCTCCAGCATCACATAAACAGAAGTAAAATCCTTGGTGCATTCACATTTACTAGAAGGAACTCGAAGCAACCCATCATAATCAAACTCCTGCATCCTGTATTTTTGGAAACTACTCCTAACTTGAGATTTATTATTTACAAAATTGGCAAGCTTCAAGCAATTTTCAGTTACAGTCCTGAAAAGTTGAAGTTCCTTGCAGAAATCCTTGATGAGACTAAGCAACCCTCGAACCTGACATGAGAGATTCACCATCCACTGATATTGAATCTCCAAATTTCTCAATGCCGTGGCCTTGTACTTATCTGCAAATATCCCTACACATCTCTGTAAAGCACTGCCACATGTGCTCATCACTGCCTCCGACATAATCTCCTCTGCATACTTTGAAGACACCGATCCTCCGATTAAAACTGCTTTTTGATACAAACTAGTACCATTTGGAAGATTAATGCTAAACTTAACTAAAACCTCTTCTCCACTACAACAATTATTATTCTTCCATCCGTTACAAGCAACTTGAAAGAACATGGAATCTCTAATTCTTGCTTCCACCTCAGACTTTGCCTCGTGAAACCTGTTCTCTAGTCTAGCACCAGACAAGTCCCTCCTCGATAAAGAAGGCAAACCTACATGATGAAGGAAAGCTCGAAACTTTGGGTGCTCGAGGCTTGAAAACGAAACGGACCCACAAGCCTCGTAGAACCAATCAGCTAATAAATCAATAGCAGAATCAACTTGCTCCTTGCTTAAAGAAGGACGAGGAGAAGCTTTTGGGCTCTTAAGCTTCTTAATACTATCTTCCAACATTGCCAAAGCACCCAAATCTTCTTTCCCACCAGATAACACCAAATTCTGCTGGTGAGTTAACCCAGCATTAGAATAACCTTGCTCGTTACGAAAACGAGTGGACTCGACGTTAGACAGTGAATTTAAAGGGGTAGCCATGAGGAAGCTTCGCTTTCGAGGATTATGAGAAGGAGGAGAGGGCAAAGACGAAATAGGCAAAGGCGAAACGATGGAACTGGGGCTCAAAACGGAGTTGAGATTGGGGCAGGTGCCTCGTTTGAAATGCTCAGAGGCGGTTCTCGAGGGGTTTGAGGCTGAAAAGACGGCATCGCATAAAGCACACTTGAGTTTGACAGCTTTTGGGAGACTTGTGTCTGGGTTTCTAATGAGAATAGGCTCTAAATGAGTCCAGTACCAAGCTCCTTTGCCCTTTCTCGCCTTAGTTCGAATCGCAACCAACCCTTCGTATCGCTTGTTCACTGCTTTGGTCTCCGTGTCCTCGCCTATAGAAAAGGAAGGGTCAGTAGGCGTTGAACTGGTGGAAGCCATTACTGAAATCAGAAGCGAAAGGAGGCGTGTATGTGTTTGCAAAGTTCATGCACCCACCATCAGCTCTTTCTGCAAACCATGAGCATACACAAGTGGGTTAGCTGTTGTTACCGAGTAATGGCGGCGACTTATCGCGCTACAAAAAGAGAGGGCGGAGTAGGGGTGGAGGTTGGCCGGAATTTCATGGTTCGGGTAACTGGTAGTTAGAGGAATGAGTGTGTAAGCGAGCTTTTTGGGGATTGTCAAACTGAAGTGGATGTTGGACGAGGAAAAGAGCAAAGAAACAGTGACATATATCTGTATGGTATTGGTATGGAACTGAACTACTTCACATGTAATATATATAGATCCCCATCAGCCTGTAAATTATTTTTATACAGTATACCAGTAAAAGTTAAAATGCTACATATACATTGGCCCCACTCTGTCATTTCAATAAAATCAATTGTAATTTTAAAAAAATATGTGCTATATTAATATAGCTACCTAAATTGAAGGAGGTTGGAGAAGGGCTATGCTTAGGCTATTGTTGTAGTTAATTAGCGTAGGAAATAAGTTATAATATTTTTTGAATTTGGAAT
>CAOGCB010051558.1:0-23321 GCA_948266635.1 Cnidoscolus chayamansa
GGCTTCCAACGGGCCCACGTACCCAATTCCCTTACTCACGAATCTCTAGAAGACTAATGTGCTAAAATTAAATAAAATCTATTGGGTTTTAAAATGGAGTCAATTGGATAGAATAGCTATGGTTTCCCATTCATCCAAAAAATGGGTGGCGAATCGATATGACAGGTTAGGATAAAGGATAAGTCGATGTTCCTACGCTCGTCACGGAACGGGTTGGGTGTGAACACCATGTCGCGGTCGTGACTTCCTCCCTGCAGTCACTGCCTAATCTTGGCCAGTGTCGCGGTCGCGAGCCTCAACGTCGCGGTCGCGACTTCCTTCCCAAAGTTACTGTGCTTTGGCTTGTCGCGATCGCGACTTCCCTCGGTCACGGTCGCGAGAAGTTTTTGTCTGAATTTGGTGCAAATTCGCGGTCGTGAACTCCCTTGTCGCGATCGCGAACTCACGCCTGGAACCAATTCCTGCCTTTGGTCCAAGGTCGCGCTCGCGAAGCTTAGTCGCGACTCACCTTCCCAACATTCAAAATCTTGCTTTTCTAACTCCAATTGTTCCCAAATTTTGTACACAATATAACTATTCAACATTCAATCTCCCTTAAAATTTCAGCTCATTCTAAGTTCATTTGGATAACTTTTTACTTAACTATGTTCAATTGCCAATAAACATCTCAATTACTAACCCCTCATGCATTTCAACCCATTCTTCCCATTTCTTTAAGTGGTTTAGGTTTCAAACATTTACTATGGTGATATCACATGTGTACAATTTCCTTCTCACAACCTTAGGTCATTGGAACTCAATCTACGTACCCAAAGTGACCATTTTTTCAGCTCATGCAAGTTGCTGCAATTTTTCCAGAATAGGCAGACTTGGCATTGTCTGTTTCTTCAATGATTTCATGCCCCAAACGATTTAATATCACAAAATGATATTCTACACATTTGTAAGGGACATTCTAAGATTTCTATTGGTACCTGATTCATAAGATTTGGATGTCATTTGGTCATCCTCAACAGTGTCCCGATTTTCCTGTTCATGCAAGCCCTAATTCTAGATTTCACTCTTTAATGCTTCTACCACTTCTTAAACTTAGGACACTTTGATTCATGTCCATAGATTAGGTTTTCATCATCCTAACTTGTTTCACAGATTTGGGTGAAATATGCTTTAACCCTAACCTCCATTTATTCAAGAACTAATCATAAACACCATTAAAGCTTTCTAAGGATGCATAAAACTAACCTTTTTGATGGATTCTTCTCTTCCTTTGCTTCTCTTCCCTTCTCTTCTTCCCTTTCCTTTCTTCCCTCTCTCTCCCGTGGGTCTCTCCTTGCTGCTGGAAATATGGTCTCTTGTGTTTAAGTGTTGGGCATTTGCCCCTTTTTTAAATGTCATTTTGCCACTTTCCTCCTAAATGACCTTTCTGCCCCTCCCTTTTCTTTTCTTTCCATCTTATTCCTTTATTTCTATTTCAAGTTTCTATTTTCCTATATTCTACATTTATCTTTTGTATTTTCATTTAAACCATTTACTTAATTAAATTCTCTCACCTATGACCCAACACTTGAACCACTACGGTTCCGGGTCAACCACTATATAAATGAAATGCATGAGACTACCCGGCCCACTGGTCGGATGTTACGCTCTCATTAACACCTCAGACTCGTTGAGAGAGAGTTTTAGATCTCATATTTTTGGTTCTGAAATTATGCTTGCTTTATTAAGAAATTATTATCTCTATGTATAGAGAGATTACAAAAGAGTCCTATTCATTAGAATTCTAATTAACTTAGAAATTCAATTCAAATGGATTAATTAAATCTAATCTTAATTCAAATCCTAAAACTAATCTAAATCAAATTCAAATCCTAATCTAAATCAAAACCTTATAATCCTAACCTATCCATTATCTATAACAGTTTTTTACTTCTTTTGGTGCAATTATGTGATTCACATATATGATTTCTCTATCTCTGAATCTATATGCATTAATGTGCCTGGATGTGTTGTTTTTACAATAACTTGCTATGAACTTGTTATCAGGTAAATTTTAGCTCAGGACGTTATTTTATAGGCAACAACAACGGCATCGGTTCCCCACTTCCATTTGATGCTGGCTTTGAGGTGCATAAAATTAGTGCTGCTTTTATGTCTGCTGGGAGTTCTTGTAATCTAAATTTTCCTTTTTTTAAAAAAAAAAAAAAAAAATCCACCTCTCAGGCAGTAGGAATAATTGCAGCTTTGGGGGAATCTGTTCGGGACTTGAAAGTTGGCACTCCTGCTGCAATTATGGTTTTTGGGAGTTATGCTGAATTTACAATGGTATATTCTTGAAAGTTGAATGTTATCTTTTCAATGGCTTGCAAAGTTGCTTCTGTGTCAGTGTCATCCCTTTTATTTTCTTTCCTTTCCCTTCCTTTTCTTTAATATTCAGTTTCACTTTTGACTTTATTGTGAAATTGAAGGCATAAACTTTGAGTTTATTAATAAAGGATTACGTATATGATTCAGGTTCCTGCAAAACATATTCTCCCTGTGCCAAGACCAGATCCTGAAGTTGTTGCCATGCTAACTTCAGGATTAACAGCATCAATTGCTCTAGAGAAGGTTGTGCTTTATGCGTAAGTTTGAATATATATATATATATATGTACATATTTGGATGCATTCATAATTTTTGAAGTATAACTTAAACCTTTAGTTTGAACACGACAACTTTTTTCTACTAAATTCCATTGACATTCTCCTTGTATCCAACTTTAGGTAGGACAGATGGAATCTGGGAAAGTAGTTCTTGTCACTGCTGCTGCAGGAGGGACTGGGCAATTTGCTGTGCAGGTGAACTTTCATTAGGACTTTGATAAATACATTTGCTATTTGTTTAACCTCTTACTGTTGTCATATGTAACTATTCTTATGATAACTTGTGCCTTAGCTCATTAGTTTCAGTCATTTACAAATATTATTCATCATTGTTATATCACATTGGTTTAGTATTGTTCTAAATCGATGTCATTTATATACCAGTTTAAAATAGAGAAAGTATCCACAAGGCATGATAGTAAATAGGCCTAATTACAAAAATAAGCTAAACCTTTTTGCAATTTTGGCAATCTAATCCAGAGAAATTTCTGTAGGTCTTTAAGATGTTATCAAATTTCCATTAATCTGATCTTAAACTCTATGCTTCTACTTATTCACAATGACCATTAAAATTATAACTGTACTCTTCTATAATTTATTTTTCATAATCAATAAGTATCAAATAGTGATGAGATTTAATGTTAGCAAAGAGAGAGTATGTGTGATTCATGCCACTAAATTTGATTAATTATAAGCTAGAAAAATTTTGATACACCATAGATATAAAAATGAAGTTTGGAAATAATTGATGGTAATGAAAAGGTTGGATCAACTAGAAAATGAAACGGAAGAATATGTTAAAAAAATGGATAAAACTGCAACAATATTTCACAATTTTGAAATGTTTGGATATTTTGTTTTTACAAATGTTGGAAATTTTGCAAATTTCACCAAGATTTAAATGTTTGGATTAGATTGACAAAACACAATATAGTTTGGCTATTTTTTGTAATTAGGCCTAGTAAATATAAATGAAATATCATAATACTTTTTTCCATAACTAATATTATAGTCGCAAGGATTTGTCTACCATCTAATTAGATGAAGTGGATATAATAGCATGCAATTATATGCTTTAGATGTCATGCCTAAGTTAATGGTGTAAGTAATACATTATTTACATTTCTCTAATCATTATAAATCATTGTTGCTTGATCCAGTGCAAGCTGAGATTTTGCACTACAGTTATGTTTTAAATTCTTAGGGTGATTATCAAAGGAATTGAATCTATCAGAAAATCCATTAGGTTGAATTGCAATTTAAGTGGAATTAGTGACACATTAATTGATACAACATAATAAATAAAATAATAAAATATATTGCTGTCGATGACCTTTTGATAGAGCAGATGAAACTGGGATATTGATTTGTAAAGTTAGTGTGATGTCCATGCATCAAATATGGATGGATAAGTTTCAAATTTCAACTTTATGACCTTAAGGAAATACACTTGCATCTAAAAACTTTCTAATATATAAAGCAGTTCAAGGAGTAGATCTGAACATAAAAATAATTGATGCATAGTTATATAGATATTTCTTCCTCGATTTTATAAATAAATGTATATTGATAGTTTTCTCCTTTATTTTTGTACTTGATCTCTTGTATGGTTACTGTGAATAAGAATATCCAAATCTAGTTGTGTTTTTGTACTACCGTCATAATCAACAGATCTAATTGCAATTATATTTATTTTGTTCTATGAATTTAGAATAACTTGCTAAATTGCTACCGTCTAGTAAGTAGTAACCAAAGTAAAAGTTTAGTTTCTTTTCTCTGTAGTTAATAGCAATGCTTGTTGCTTTACATGTTCATATGGATTTTCCTAGATATCTAGCAAATCATTCTTTTTCTAATTATGACCTACTGAAAATATCATTTATCTCAGTGAAGATGCCTTTCATTGGTGAAATATTTTGTTTTTTTAGAATGCGAATAAACTAGATGAATCAATAGTACTTTCATGTTTGGGAACTATTATTAATGCATCCCTAAGTTAAATTGAGTATGATAACCTATTTCACTTGAATATGACCATACTAGAGTTGCCCATTTTCAAAATCGGATTCATAGCTTTCAAAGTCTTTTATATGTAGATAGGAAGATATGCAAGATAGGTAGCATTCACATATTGAAAATAAGAGATATTTTATCTTTTTTTTTTTTTTTTCAATTTCCTTTTAGCAACATGGATTTCTTATATCTTAGTGAAATTGTTTGCTATTAAGTTTTTAGTGATTTGGCTATGTGTATATAATTATTTTTTCTTGCTTAGTCTATCTTCTTTTTTTTTTGGGCTAAGCGTGTACATATTTTGAAATTGTTAAATGTGCAGCTCGCAAAGTTGGCAAGAAATAAAGTAGTTGCAACCTGTGGAGGTAAGGAAAAGGCAATGCTCTTGAAAGGATTGGGAGTTGACCGAGTCATAGATTACAAAGTTGAGAATATCAAAACTGTATGTGCCTACAATTAAAGCATCTCATTGTTCATTTAATTTACAATTGAAACATTTCATCTTTCATGTAGTTTTCTTTTCATGTTATAATGTGTAAAAAGGGGTAGCCAGTTGAGTATCAAACAGGGGCGGGTTTGGAATTGGAACTAGACCGTTGATTGTCAAAACTTGATTGGCCAAAATTGGCCTTGAACTAGATCAGAATTCGTTGATTCTATCTAGGTCAATACTAGTTTTTTTACCTTTTAAGAAGTTTTGAAACAAAAAATTCAACCATTAGATTGGATCAAAATCGGACCTAACCTACCAGGTGATCCTGCAGCTGCGATATAGTCCCCCGATCCTCTAAACCTTGAACTACAATCATTGATTCTGAGATAATTTTTACTTGAGGTTACCTAACTTAGCAGTTACTTTTAAACTTACCACCCAACTTTAACTTTTTTCTTAAAACCCACCCAATTATTTATGTTTCAAAAAATTCACTACAAATAGATTATGTCCAAAGTTCTGTTAAATAATGACATGGCAATCCACGTAGATCCTGAAAAAAATTTCTCTTTCCTTCCCACCACCCTCTCCTTCCTCGACCACTACCTCTCATCCTTCCCATCATCGCCTCTCCCTCAACACCAAAAACTACCCTTCTTCTGCAGCTAGCCGACCAAAACAGCAGCAGCCGACCAAAACAGTAGCCAGCGACCCCAAAACAGCAGCTAGGAGTCATTGCCAACCAGAAGCAGCTAAGGAACAATGGCTCTAGGCGTTAGGATGCCAATCTACATGCTTCGGCCGAGTATGCCTCAATCAGCTTCAGCATCATGGTCGTTTCATTGAGTATGCCTTAGTCAGATGGCCCATCTCCGATCTACATGCTTCAGCCACATTTTGGCATGCGATTGGTTGGAAAAGGAAGCCCATCATGGTAGGAATGGAAAGCCAGTGAGATCGTCGCCATTGGTCGCCGTAATCGGCTAGAAAGGCGATGGAAACCCTCGGTTTCTCTTTCCTCTATCTCACAGGAACCACTGCCATTTCTAGCATCGTTGGTTTCATTTGAAAGTCGACGTTGAGAGAGTCCAATGCCGGTTTCCTTATTGGATTTGGCCACTGGAATCAATCAGAATCGTCGTTTGAAGTCACAATGTTGCTCCTTTCTCTCTCTTCACATCCCGCTGCCTAGAGCTGTCGTTCCTTGGCTACTTCTGGTCATTGGTGGCTCATGGAGGTGGTGGTGGGGTCGCCGACTACTGTCTTGATCGGCTGGCTAGAGAAGAAGGGTTGTGTTGGTGTTGAGGGAGAGACATCCATTTGGAACAAGGTGGGAGGTAGTGGTCGAAGAAGGAGAGGGTGGTTGGAAGGAAATAATTTTTTTTTTCATTAAATGAGTCCATGGATTTCCATGTCAATATTTAACAGAACTTTTGACGAAATCCGTTTATAGCAAGCTTTTTGAGATGTAAATTAAAGTTGATCGGGTTTCAAGAAAGAAGTTAAAGTTGTTTGGTGAGTTTGAAAATAAGTGATAAGTTGGGTGACCTCTGGTACAAATTACCCCTGTTTCTGACCTGAATTGTATTAACAGTCATGACTAGAACTAAGTAGTGTTGATGCATAAAAGAGCATTTTAAGTATGTGTAAAATTCACATATAAAAAACCTTTCAAGCATGAGTGTGGTTCCTTTAAAATTTATTCTGAGCAATCTTATAATGCAATATTAAATTTTCTTTAGTTTTCTCTATCACTTGAATGAACCTGGAATAAAGCTTTAGTGGATTTATAAATTGTATAAAGTTAAGTAACAAGGATTTAGTAAATGTTATAGAATGTAGGTATTTGATAGGTATTAGGAGACAAATAGATAATGTGGAAATGTAGAGAAATAATTTTATTGATGTGTTTATTACAATGAAGAAATATATTTATGATTCGTCCTAATATTGCTTACTCAGTGAGTATAATAAGTTAGTTTATGTTTGCTCCAACTATCACTCATTGGAAAACTTTGGAACAAATTCTATGCTATTTGGAGGGAGCTCTAGGATGTAGCTTCTTGGACAGAAATAATGGACATTCAAATATGGAGTGTTTTTCATATGCAAATTGGTCAGGATGTAAGTTTTACAGTAGATCAACTCCAAGCTATTTGTTGGAGGTAACTTAGTACTTAGTAGCATGGAGGAGTAAGAAGCATGGAGAAATTTCTCAATCTAGTGCTAAATCAAAATATAGGGCAATGACACAAACAATGTGTGAAGTATTGTGGATTTCTTAGTTATTAGAAGAGGTTGGAATCAAAATCCTTTTGCATACAAAGTTGTGGTGTGATAATCAAGATGCTTTTCACATTAATTTGAATCTTGTGTTTCATGAATGAATCAAATGTATTGAAATTGATTGTCACTTTGTTTGTGAGTATTAAGAAAGTAGGCCCGGCCTAACTCACTTTAAAAGCTAGCTTATGAGGAAAGGATTGCTCAATGCGTTATAAGCAACGTATATTTCTTCTATATAATTGATGTGTGATTTATATTCTCAACACTCCCCCTCATGCCCAGACCGACTGGAGTGTGAAACACAAACGGGAGGCTCATTATGCCTAGCCTAAACACAAACGGGAACCCTAACATTGAATCGGAGGCTCTAATACTATGTTAAGAAAGTAGGCCTGGCCTAACTCGCCCCAAAAGCTAGCTTATGAGGGAAGGATTGCTCAAGGCTTTATAAACAACATATATTTCTTTTATATAACTGATATGAGATTTATATTCTCAATAGTAAGAAAATTCAACAAAATATTATTTTGACTAGGCATGTTAAGACTAAAGAGCAAATGTTTTTACAAAAGTTTTGAATGGGCTTGCATTGATTATATTTATAATAAACTGCCATAATTGATATTTATACTTCAGCTTGAGGGAGTATTACAGAATATAGGTATTTGATACGTACTAGGAAATAAATACATAAAAAGATATAATTTGTATAATATAAATAGTTGATACGTATTAGAAAAAATAGAAGGTAGAGAAATTTAAATGGATCACTAATTTATGATATAATTTCCCTATATATATGTGTATCAATCTCTTCATTGAATACTAAAAAAATTTCTCTAATTTTTTCAATAGTAAAATCGAACATGTGAGTGAGTAGTTGACGATGGGATGTGGGCATACATTTTCTTTCTATTCTTTCTAGCTTTTTTTAACTGATATTGGTAGATTTTTAAGGAATACTCAAGACTTCCAATTCTAACAGGTTCTCAAGAAGGAATTTCCTAAAGGTGTTGATGTCATCTATGAATCTGTTGGTGGTGACATGTTTGACCTGTGTCTAAATGCTTTAGCAGTCCATGGACGACTTCTTGTAATCGGAATGATTTCACAGGTTATTTTTCCTTTAAAAAAAACTTCCTACATCATTGCATTCAAGTATTTACTCTTGAAAATTTTAGGTTTCCTTGGACCTTCGTAAGATAATACCATTTTGGTATTTCTTTTCTGTGGGAAGATTAATGTTTAGACTTCTTTTTTTATTTTTTTTTTATGTTATTATGCAAATGGAAGTGTCAACATAACGATACAAATTCTTGTTCAAAATTGAATAATGAAATTATGATTAATTAAAGTTAGTTTGATTCGGTTCAGTCTAGAAATGAGTAGACGTGCAAAAATAAAAACATGGAATACAAAATTGAACCAAACCTTGTGAGAGAACCAAAATGAACCAACAAAGAGAAGAAACTGAATCAAACTAGATTAATTTGTTTATGTTAATTGGTTATGGGGCTGCGTTTTATGCCTTTTTACCAATCAACTTGAAATTATTGTATCTTAGCTTTCACTACTTAAGTGGGAACTTATCTTCAATTAC
This sequence comes from Cnidoscolus chayamansa, assembly GCA_948266635.1. Taxonomy (NCBI): domain Eukaryota; kingdom Viridiplantae; phylum Streptophyta; class Magnoliopsida; order Malpighiales; family Euphorbiaceae; genus Cnidoscolus; species Cnidoscolus chayamansa. The sequence continues at coordinate 8,975 of CAOGCB010051558.1, forward strand.
TCCTATGAATTGTGAATTATGTTTCTAATTTTTACTCTGGGATTGGTGTAATTGGAATTGTATTCTTTTCCAGTATCAGAAAGAACATGGATGGATGCCATCAAATTATATTGGACTCTGTGAGAAGATTTTAGCAAAAAGTCAAACTGTGGTATGTATTAGACTATGCATATGCTTTCATTATATATTCTCCATGTATTACTCTTGTAAAAAAGCGTATCTATTATGTTTTATAATGTTTATATTGTTTTGATATTTCTTTCTTTTTCTCACTCGGTTCAATTTAAAATCGAATTGAATCAATTAAATCTTTTTGGTTCGGTTAAATTATTTAATTTGTCTTTTTTTTTTAATTTGAAAAAGAAATAAATTAAATGGTTTAACTTTATAAAAAAAGAACTTTTGAATTATAAATATAAATTGAATTTCAATAAAATATAAATTTATTCAATAAATCAGTCACTTCAATTATTTTGTTCTTTTTCCTAAATTTGATTTTTTTTAGTTTGATCTGAATATGGCACAACCCTATTCTGTAGGCTAATAGTATTTTGTTTGGTCCCTCCTCTCTTTCTCTCTCTCTCCCTTCTTTTTCCCTTTCTTGTGAGTGGATTGAGGAATCAGGGGTTTGAAACTCCTGCATTATGGAGAAGGTTAGCATATAATTACTCTGCAATGGTTTCTTTGGTTCCTTGCTAGGAATCACATAAACATTAGGTTACTCACGTTTCTACATTTTGGAAATGCTTCTTTGATTCCTTGCTGAGAAGCACACAAGCATTAGCTTAATCGCATTTCTATGGTTCGGAAACATTTCTGAAACAGTGACCAACCAAAACGGGCTCATAACTTTTCGGCCCCTTTTCCGTAATTTTAAAAAAAATTTGAAATGAGTTCCTGTTTTGTAACACTTCATTTTGTAAGATTTGGCTGCTAAGATACTAGGAAGTATGGGTGTTCTTTTAGTATGGTTCTTATTTTGGTTTCGATATGATTTCGGTTTCAGTGCTATATTGATCTTATAAAAAATTTCAAACCAAACACATAATATTTCAATATTATATCATTATTAACTATCCATAATATTAGTATATTATTTCTAACCGAAAGTTTATAATTACTAATCACTACTTACAAGAGAACGTTGAAATTGCGATGTTGCAGGAGGTGATGTCTCAAAAATTTTAGTTGATGTGTGTGGATGTCTGAGCCTGCAAAATAGAAAAAAAAAACACCTTGACACTAAGTAAATAAGTTCTTAACAGGAAAAATGGAAATCTCTTAAAGTTAAAAGAAAAGTGAATAATATGTGGAATATGAAATAGAGAATATAGAATAATAATTTATAATAGAGAATTAGAATAAAATATGTGGTAGAGAATTATAATATATGTATATAAAATTCTTCAACCTCTTTTTATAAGCCTTTGTAGGTCAAAAGTCTTAGTCCTATTGAACTAAGGGTTGTAATTCTCTTGTGGAAAATATTCTTTACTCTTGTTCCTTAATTATGGTCGAGCCTTGTAGTTATGATTAAATATTGATTTTTTGTTTATATTTTAAATAAAATTATATAATTCTAATAAAAATTTTATAATTTATTAAAAGATAAATGTAGTATTATTATATCAAATTATGAATAAATTATTTTTTAATCATAATTACATAATTATATATATATATATATATAATTTTAATTATAAAATATACTACATAGGTAAAAAATATTTAATCATGTATAGTTATATATATAGTTATGTTAGTAATAATTATATATATAATGAAGATGATAATTACTAATATTTTGGTTTGATTTATAAATTAATTAAAATTACTTATAATTTAATATAAATGATAACTTATTTTATTGATTAATATAAATTTAAATATTTTAAAATTTATATTCATAATAATAAACAAATAAAAATATATATTATTAAATTACAATGTAGTATATCATAATAAGTATATTTTATTATTATACATATATTTCTTAATTTTTAAATTTTAACTATAAATGTTATAAATAATAATATTATTATCTTAATAAAAATAAACCTTTTATTATAATATTTTTTAATACAATAATTTATAAATCCTAACATTAAATAAAATAATATATTTTTTAAAATTATATAATATTTAATGATATTACATATTTCAACTGCAATATTATATAACAATATGTAGAGTTCGGTAAGGTTTCAGTACAATTTTGATACGATTTTTTTTTTATGAAGAATCATAATCAAAATCAAAATCAAATTGCTAAATGAAGTTTGGTTCAATACAGTTCGATTCTCATAACATCGATTCTTTTTCAGTTCTGATATGATTCGATACAGTTTTTCAGTTCAGTTTGATTTCCATGAACCATGCACAGTAGTACTAGAAAGGTTGAAGGGCTTCTAAAAAAGAAAGAGGAGAAGGAGAACCAAATTTTCGAGAGTGATCTCAGAAGTTTTAATGGTGAACAATGGAGGCTAATTTTCCTATTTTTCCATTTTCCGAAAAAAAAAAATGGGAAATTGAAAAACAAGTTCATTTATCCATATTTCTAATTTTCATTTCCAAAATTCCTCCTTAATAATTGTTTTTAGTTAAGTGAGCACTATTAAATTGAGAATAATATATGTAACTAGTTATATCTATAAAAAAAAAAAAGTTGTTATTTAACATCAATTTCAAATCCTACTGTAGACATTAAAGGACAAATGCTTTTGTTGTTAATTTGAATAGAAGTTCTTCTTTTTTGTCGACCATGCAAGGACCACTGTTTATTTAAATAGTGCCGCAGTGTCAGTTGTCTAGACATTTCTTTAGATCACTTGCCCCTATATTATAACTTCGTGTAGGGTTTACTCAATCAGAAACAGTTGATGTCAATTGCTATATCTCGAAATCTATGTTATATTTGTACTCAATTGCAATGACCACTGGCAAATTTAATGGTTATTATGACCATTTACCATAAAAGAAGGGGAACTGATAGAAGAATTGAATATATTTATTGTTGAAGCATTTGATGGTGGCCTTTCCTTCTTTTACTCATCTAACAATGCCAATTGTTGCAGGCTGGTTTTTTCCTACTTCAGTATGCTCAGTTATGGCAGCAGCATCTGGATAAACTATTTGATCTTTTTTCTACAGGAAAGCTTAAGGTGATTCTTTCTTCCTGTTTTGTGTCGTACATTTCTTCCACAAAAATGTTCACTACTCCATATAGAGCTTACTTATTATCTTCTTCTCTTTAGTGAAAGGTTGAATTCCCATTTCCTTCCCTAACTGCCTCTAGTCCATATCCAGAAGTTCATTGTGAAGATCTAAAATGTTGTAATCATACTGCCACCATTTATGCCTGACCCTAAAGTTAATACTAGCAAGTAATGCATATCATACCATCATTCTATTATTTTTCATTCCAGTTTATAAATTCAAAAATCATTTTTGTTTCAAGGGCCTACTTCTCATGCTAACCTTCTGTCGACCTGTGCAAAACATGATAAAAAAACAAATGAAGTGCTGTTGTCCTGAAGATGAACATTGGCTAATCTAAAAATCCTTACATTTTGGGTGATTTGATGTTAAAATACAGAAAATTATACAGAATTTAAGTTCTATTTTCGGTCCTTCAGTAGCCCATATCTGATTTGTTGCTCATTGACAATGCAAATTCTTAGATTGATCCACTTCCGAAATTAGACTTAGATCTGCTGAAGTTTTTACAAGTTTCATATCAAATTTGATAGCAATGGTTATCCAGACAAATTAGGGTGAACCAGTGAAGTCATTTCCTAGCAAAACTTTCATACAATTTTTCTTTTTGGTCTCAATAGCTTCGCAATCATATAGGAAAATTTCTCATTCTCTGCCACTGAATTAAGCTTATATGGTCTCTGTCCTGGAATTCTTTTTTCCAGCGCAAACTTTTGAAGAAGTCATTTTGCTTGCTATGATGTATGCTTTTGTGGCTTTCAATTTGAAGTCGTTGAATTAAGCAAAGACATGATAAAACTTTGGCTCTCTCCTTTATTTATTTATTCTTCTTTTTATGTCATGCATGATATTCATGAGTAATCTTGACATGCACTAAGAACTCATACTCAAATGCAACAGATATCCATAGATCCAAAACGATTCGTTGGTGTCCATGCTGTCGCAGATGCTGTCGAGTATCTTCATTTGGGTAAAAGCGTTGGCAAGGTATGTATCTCTGTCATGTCTATACTGCAAGTTCATCACCGCACATGCTTTCAGAAAGAACCGAGTCATATGCTACAAATTTTACAGGTGGTTGTTTGCATTGATCCAACCTTCAGCGAACAAGTGGCAAAACTATGAGCATCTGCTTGTGAATCACCTTTATGATAATTCCTAAATAAGCTCATAAATAAAATGTATGCAGCTTGACAAGAAGATTTAGTTGCATCTTCATTTGTAGCTCATTTGAAGAGGCCTCACAGTCTTGAAAAATCAACCTAAGCGAAAAGCCTCTCAATGAGAAGTATCATTTAGTATTGACAATATAAATCTTACATTGGAAATGAACGAGAATAAAATGGTGAATATAAGTGGTTGGGTTATAACATCAAATTGGCTAATAATTTTTATGTAAAATGTAATTCAATCATTTCTAATAACTTATACAAAATGAATTAATACTTAATCGACTCGGTGCTCTTTTCAAATTTAACATGGTAGCATAGTAGAGTAGAGTGTTGAGAATATAAATTCCACATTGAAAACGAATAAGAATAAAATGGTGAATATAAACGGTTGGGTTATAACATCAAATTAGCTAGTCATTTTGATGTGTAAAGTAACTCAATCATTTATAGTAATTCATATAAAATGAATTAATACTTAATATATTCGACACTCTCTTCAAATTTTATACTCGACGGCACCTCGCTCTACTTTTGACATGCATATTAGCTAAAGAAAATACATTTTGGACATCATTCAAGATACAAGCTTCACTGTTGCTAAACCCTCTATCACTTTATCTGAAGGTCTCAAAATTTCTGTCTTTGGAAGAAAATACTACATGATCCAAAATGATATCGTCGTTTAGTGGGCTGACTATTATACTTTAACCTCAATCGACCTACCATCACCTTCGCCGTATAATAATTAAGTAAATCAATGCAATGCCTTAGAGAATCTCATTAGGATGCAATAATAATAATTTAATATCAGTATCTAATTCTGGATCAATTCAATATCAAAAATAGATTCACTTTCGATTCAATATCATTATTCGATCATTGTATCAATTCAGTAACAATAATAAATTTGATCTCAGTTTCGCATCAATAGCCGGTCATCAATTCAGTTCAATGGTTAATTCAGTGACATTTCAATCAATAGCAATATTCGAAAACATCAAGTCAATATCAATAGTTAATTCAGTAACATTTAGTGAATAAATTCAGTGTATATATATATATATATATATATATATATATATATATATATATATATATATATATATTCAATTCTCTAAGCATTAAATTATATATTTATATTTATCATATAATCGACTACTAAACAAGGGTTTATCAAGTAGGGTCGAAACCCACCAACGAAAGCAAATAAGGTAATAACTCAGAAAGCAAATAAGGTAATAACTCACCAATCACAAGTAGGGTAAACATCCACCAATCACAAGTAGGGTAAAAACCCACCAAGAAAATAAGATGTTTGCGTATCGGGCCTATCCACATGGAGTACCTCACTGTAGCTCCAAGTATTCATGCCATACCCAAATATTAGCACCGAATTCCATGACAAACATTACCCCGAGCCATATTAATTAATTCATATTCATATCATAAATATTTTACTAGAGCTATTTTATGTAACATATTTAACCATCATTTCATTCAAATTATTTAACATTTCTTGTTTATTCTTTTTTCACTTGTTTTCTTTAGTTTTATCAATCTATTAATCATTTTAGGTCCATTTCATGTTCATAGTTCAAGCCTATTTGTTTCTTCCAAAATTTGGATTTATATTTTATTCCATTTTAATTCTTTGTACCATTATTTAATTTTATTTAGTCTACTATATTGTGTAATTTCCCAATCATGTTTAGATTTCATATTTTAGAGTATATTTCATTTTTCATTTCTTAATACAACTTAAACATTATTATTATTTATTTTTCCAACTCTAATTTAAAACTTAATACTTTCCTTTTGCTATATAATCTCCTTTATCCAATACTGGATTTTATATTATTTTAATTCATTTATATCATTTTATTTTCTAAATTTAATTTAGTTTAATTTTTCTTTATCAAATTCCAATTCATATATTAAATTCCATGTTTTTATCATATGATTGATATAACCATTTCAATTTGGTTCACTTATTACAATTTTACTCATTCCTTGTTATAGTCCTTTTAGGTACATAGTTATGGTACAATTTATCTCTTCCATCAATCTTTCATTTGAGACCTTAGGATAAAAACTTAATCATACCATTCAACTCCAAGTACCTAAAGTCCATTATGTCCCTTAATTAGTCATCTTTGGTTTGGTCCATAAAACATAAGTTCTTTGTATGAGGTTCTATCCCAAAATTCAAACCTACTGTCCATACCCTTCTTACCATCACAACCTTTGATTCATAATGTTAAATTTTTCATGTTGGTCCATTTACTAATATCAATTCCCTATCTACGGTCCACTTGCTACTTTTATGTTAGTCCTTTTATGCATACTTATTAGTATAAACTTGTTTGATTTATTTGATGATAATTTCCTTTTAGTCCATCTTTGTTCATGTCCTTATGCTTATGTCCATATTATTCCCATTTACATAGATTCGGTCATGGTGAGCTTAAAGAAATAATTCCCAAGTTAAGATTTCAATATACCTTTCCTCACCAAGCTACGGTCAAGGTACATTTTTGTTGAAGAATCAAAATCAGATTATAGAGATCAAGATCAAGAACAAAATAGGAAATAAAATTATTTTAAATAAATATAATTAATTTGCATACCATAGTTGTAGGATGATTTTTTGTATAAAATACAAATCCTATTTCTGAATAAAACATAGAAAACAAAAAGGAATAATTTTTTCCTACAATTATATGGTATTAGAGCAAGTAATGATCCAAATTTGATCATTATTTGCCTGTTCATCACCTACCAAATCAAACCAAACCAAGCCAACTCAAATTAGACCAAGCCAATCAAATCAGACTAAACCAATCAATCAAACCACTTGAACCCATGTCGACGACCAGCACAACGACCTTGGAGGGTGGCATCACCAATGAGTTGACACTGCAGATCACCAGGTTACTCTGGAACGGCATCGGCAGTCTCCCAGCTCCGGCTCAACCTTCCAACTCCGAGAAGGTCACTGTGAGCATCAAACTCAATGGGGAAAACTACCCCCTGTGGGCACGACTCATGCGAGTCGAAATTGGTGTTTGAGGAAGGACCGGTTACATCACGGGGGCGACTCCGGCGCCTCCAACCACAAATCCTGGATTCCTCCGATGGGAACAGGAGGACCTTGGTGTATTCTCACGGATTCTGCAAAATGTCGAACCCAATCTAATAAACATCGCCGAGTACCAGTCGTTGAAGTCACTATGGGATGCCCTCACCGTGACATATGGGAGAAGTAGCAACTCCCTGCAAATATACGACATGCACAATCAAGCAAGTCATCAGATTCAAGGATAGCAAACCCTGGAGCAATATTGGAATAACCTGCAAGGACTATGGATGGCGATTGATCGTCGACGGCCAAACCCTATGAAGTCCGACGAGGATATAACAACATACAACCGAATCACACAAGAGAACAAATTGTTTAACTTCCTTAGGGGACTGGATACCAGCCACGATGACATCCGGAGAGAGATTCTCCATCAGGAGCCCCTTTCATTAGTGGAATCAGCATATGCGACATTGCGCAAAGAGGCCGCCAGGCTTCGGATCTTGAAGCCGGCAACCAATAGTGATACCGACTTGACATCATTGGAGGGTTTAGGCGCCAGACTTCTCTCCAGAAATCCTAATCGCGCTCACCGACAGCGCACAAAAATCGGCAAAGGAGTCGACAAGCAAAAACTCCATTGCAGCCACTGTGGTATGTCGAAGCACAAACGGGAAACATGTTTAAGTTGGTCGAATTTTTCGACTGGTGGGAGGATGGTCATAAGCTCGAGAAACCGAATAAAAGCAAAGTCATCATCGCTGTAGGCAGCAATGAAGCCACCGACAACGGACGAAGCAACTCAAAGGGAGGGTTCGCAGCGATAGGGCTCGGAGAAGGAAGCGGCGCCCAATAGAGAGATGAAGGTAAAGAAATCGGGTGGGTAGGGTTATCTGCTGCAGGATTTGGAGGCGCGGGGCTTGGGCCACAGCCCATGACCCCGAGCCCAACTTCATTAAATGGGAGTAACAGGTAGACCGGGCCCGTTTTTCATGCTTGATCGGGCCCAACACTTGGGCTTCAGACCCACAGCCCAATTTCAAGCCCTATCCAGCATTTTAAAACCAAGGGGCCCCCTTCACAAGCCCATAAAAAGGAAAATGGTTGGATTTTTTATTGTGGAGTCACAGACACGATGACAATGACTCCACTGACATAATTAAACCCTCTCACACTAGCAAAACAAAAATACAGACAGCCAATGGGGGTTTTTCAGAAGTCAAAGGGGCAGGAACAACAGAAATTTCTTCACAAATTAAACTTTCAAATTGTTTATATGTTCCCTCACTTTCATGCAAGCTCCTTTCAATTAGTCATGTTACCCATGAATTAAACTGTCGGGTACTCATGTATCCTCATTTTTGCCTCTTGCAGGATATTCTTACATGGGAGATCATTGGGCGTGGCACTGAGAAAGGCAGATTGTATTTTGTTGATGAGGTAGCACATAATAGTACTGCAAATCTTGCTCACAGATCAACTAATAAACAAATTTGGCTGTGGCATCAGCGATTAGGGCATCCGTCTTTAGGGTACTTAAAATTATTATTTCCCTCTTTATTTTCTATTGATATAGACTTTTCTTGCAAAACATGTATACTTGTAAAGAGTCATCAAACTACTTTTAAGCCTAATAATACCCGAACTGAGTCATTTTTTTCTTTAGTACACTCTAATGTGTGGGGCCCCGCCCCTCATTCACAAAACTCTCTGTTTCAGTATTTTGTCTTATTTATTGATGACACTACTCGTATGACATGGATCTATTTGCAAAAAATAAATATGAGGTACTTGAGAAATTTATTGCCTTCTATCACGTGGTACAAACCTAATTCCATAGACATATTAAAGTACTCAGAACTGACAATGGGGGGGAATATGTAAACTCTTCTCTCCAAACTTTTTGCACAACACACGACATTATCCACCAAACAACTTGTCCTAACACACCACAACAAAATGGTGTGGCTGAAAGAAAAAACTGAATTCTTCTTGAAATCACTCGTGCCCTCACGCTTGAATCACATGTTCCCCAAACCCTTTGGCCTGAAGCTGTTACTACTGCCACCTATCTCCTCAATCGCCTTCCCACAAAAATTCTAAACTTCAAAACACCGATTCAAGCCTTATCTGCCCATACCCCATCTCTACCAGTCTTATCCCTTCCACCAAAAATATTTGGGTCCACTGTCTTTGTTCATGTCTCCAAAACCAATCAAACCAAGTTTGACCCTTGTGCCTTGAAATGCGTGTTCATTGGTTATGCCATTCATCAGAAAGGTTACCGATGCTATCATCCCCCCACCCATCACATGTATGTCACTATGGATTGCAACTTTGTAGAAACAAAATATTACTACTCAAACTGTTTCAGGGATCAGGGGGAGAGTCTTAATAATCCACTGAAATGGTTGTGTGAGCCAAATTTGCCTACAGTTGATCCAACATAGCAAGTGGACAGTGCCATTGTGCCTACCACTGAGTGCATAATACAATCCACTGAATCAATACAAACTCCAAATGATACTCCTGAGGTAAGAAACACTTCTGATAATGAGATTACTACTGTTTCTGAAACTAGCCATGACAGTGTACCCACATTCGAAGAAGTAACTGAAGAAAGAGCCAGATATGCTTTGCCACCAAGGAGCACCATAGAGGTACCACCAAAGAGGTACTCTCCAGAGCATAAGTCCGGGTCTTCACGATATCCGATAGGAGACTTGGTCAGGGGGAGTATTTCTGATCAAGCAAGGTCATTCATGAGCACTGTGTACACTGAGGACATTCCAAGAAATGCACGGGAGGCACTGTCACATCCTACCATGACATGCCTCCCACAGAATAACTAAAGATTTCCCCCTTCCTCTACAGAAATCCTTAATTACCCTATAAGGGATAGATTTGGATCATCGCTTTATAAAAACCTGTATAAATTTTTCGCATTTCTAAAACTCGTGATCATCATTTCAAAATTTAAAACATAATATAAAATATTGTTTCTCCATCATCATCTTTTTAAACCCAACATCTTTTCCTAAACAAAATAAAACATATTTACAAAACTTTCATTAGAGTTTTCAATATACATACACACACAGCGGATAAATTACATTATTACATTACTGCCTCTTTAACCTATAGTGATAGTTACAAAACATACTATATATATTACAATAGTTTTGGGATTCTTAACAAATATAATTATTCTACCTCTGGAATGTCTTCACAAGCAAGCTCACAGATCTTCTTGCCTTCTCTTGCTGCTCTCACCTGCGTTTATCAGGGATAAACGCTGAGTATAAAACTCAGTAAGTTACACTCACCCACACTTAACATGTATAACAATAATATAAACATGGGCATCAACACCTACTGAATTCATAATTAAATCATCATATAACATCACAAACAATAGGAAATTAACATAACTCATCACAATTGATGTAATCAACCTCTTTTAATAACAAATATGATAATAACATCATAATAAACTTACACATCAACAACCATTGATTCATTTTCAGAATAACCATGTCACATCAGCTTACTCATTGTAACATTCTTATTTATCAATACCAACAAATAATATGAATCAATGATATATATTAAATGATGTCTCAATGATGTTGTGAATGCATCTCATGCTATGCACCCACCATCCACTTTTCTCCAATGGCCATATTTTATATTAGATTGTACACAATCTATGGGTTAATAATCAGTAAGGATTATCGGAGTCACACGGATATCTGTTCCGAGTCACACGGAACTAGTACACAAACCAAGTCTCATGGTTCCACATATATATATAATACTCGAGTCTCACGAGATTATATGTGTTGTGTATTACCCATATCATATCTACACGTAAACCAAGTCACATGGATCCGTATATATTGTGCATTACTCGAGTCTCACGAAAAATATATATACGTCGTGTGGTATTTTACTTGAGTCTCACGAGTTATTCCCAACTTCGGCACACCATATTATGTATGATATGATGTATGTCTTTCATGTCATCATATGTATAACATCTCACATGTTACACCAATCAATCAAATGCATATGTATTTCATACAATATCTTCTCATCAATTAAATCTCATAATCTCTTTTCTCAAGTCACATATCCATCTCAATAATTCCTCAAGTCACAATCACATTTTCATCTCATTGAATCACATTTCTATAACAATAATTATTCATCCATCATTATTCACATACAATTTTTCAAACATCATTCATATACAAACTCATGTCATATCTCATCCACTCAATTTCATTGTCATAATCATATTTCTAAAGCCATATATCAATCACATAATAATCAATACTCAATCAATACAATCCTATTTCATCATTCTCAAACTTATACTCTTTCACAAATATAACACATAATTCAATGATTACATTCATCTATTCTTTTTGCTATCAATTTCATTTTGTCAACTTGCATTCATATTTACATTCCTTTTCCATTTCAACATATCAATCTCATATAAAGCAAATACTTAATCAACATAATCATATCTCAATACTCTCAAACATTTCATCAAAACATCATTCACATTAATATTACCAAAATCACAATCAACATATTGCAAACATACACACATTTCATATTATGTCATCATGCACAAGGTAACATGATGATTTCATGAATTACAATATGGTATTGTGTACATTGTTACACAATAACCCTATAACTTACCTGTTTAGCTTTCCCTTTATCTATTCTTTCTCAAGCTTCAAGAACACCTTCACTTCGAGTACCTAATCATATTACATTTCTATATCAATAAACATTGATACTGATTATTCAAATGTATTTGCAATTACTATAAATATAGGTCTACTCTTAATGTCCCAAAACTTGTTTTAAGTCTTAACTTTTCCCAACTTTTCTCTTTGACAGAAGCAAGTCGCGATCGCGAGTCCTCATATCGTGCTCGCGACTTCCTTTTCAAAAGTTACTGTCTGCATTTTGGCCTTTTCGCGATTGCGACCTCCATTGTCGTGCTCGCAACCTCACACCAGAAGGCACTGTCTGGTTTAATCCAAAGTCGCGCCCGTGAAGCCAAGTCGCGACCTCCATTTCCCAAAGGCAAAAACCTTAGTTTTCCAACTCCAAATGCTCTCAAATTTTGTATACTTTATCTCAACATACTAAGTTTTGGCTCATGTCAAACTCATTTGAGCCACTTTCTACCCATTCCAAACTCCATACCCGATTTTGATATCTCTCTTTCTAACACTTGGTATTTTCAACTCATTTCTTCATCTATTCTAATTGTTTTGATCTCAATTTCTTAGTTGAAGTTATATCTCATTTTTGCAAAGTTACACTCAAAGTTCTATATCATTTGGACTCCATTTGAGTCACAAAATTACAATTTTCCATTTCTGCAGACTTGCTGTAGAATTGTGTTTCCTCGCCTTTAGTTCATCATTTGATCCATTTAAATTCAAGTCTAGCCAAAGTTCCTAACATGAAACTTTTAGCTAATAACCTAAACTAGGTTCATGCCAAGTTTCATAATTTTATCTCAGTTTTAACCATCTGATCTATTTTAAATTATTAAAATATTTTTACTCTATATTTATATATACTAATATCGTAATAAAACATTTTATGCGCCTTTTTCTGTCTCAAGGCCTTGGGCAGTCACACTTCCAGACCTAACCCTAGGGCCAACCCTGCCTGTAACAGTCGGATCAGGCAGGTTATTACACTCTACAACAATACAATTAGACATTCAATTTATTCCTTTATAAACAATACTTAATTGTTATGTTTTACTTATTATAGTAAAAGGATAAGTAAATTAGATCAACAATTATTAAATTAAGATGTGGATATGAAAGATAAAGAAGATAGTATTAAATAGTTGATGGGTCAGACAGAGGAAGAGTTAGAAAGAGATAGAACTTGTTTTTATAGATGTAGAAAAGAAACAAGTTGCCTCTACCATTGCACTTGGTTCATTATCTAAGCCAAAAAGAGAAAACATCATCCTCTCAAAAAGATGATGAACATTTTAATCTTTTAACTATGAAGAGGATGAAAGTTTAAAAGAAGATGAAAATAATTAAAATCATCTTACTCTTAATTGATCAATATTGACTTGAGTAGTTATTGTGTTATTATTTCTTAGATTTCAGTTCTAAACTTTTTATTAATGTCTTAAACCGTTAATAGTTTATTTTTATTTTATTTGGATTGCAAAATAATAATTATTTTTTGTTATGTTTATATTAATAGTTTATTTTAGAATTATTCATTAATTATTATTAAAATTTAGTTTTACATTACTAAATTTTAACGACCATATATGAACTTATTTAATTTAATAATAAAATATATAAATTTTTATTTATAACAATAAAATATATAAATTTAAAACTTTATAACAAAAAAATATACAAAATTTATAACAACTAATTTTTCTTCGATAATTTGATGATATAAAATATAATTTGTTTCTCTTTCGTATCATTTAAAATTTATATTTATTTTAATATCATTTTCCTTTTCAAATTATTAAAAAACTAATTATTACATATTTATATGTACATTTTACATAATATTAAATTTATATATTTTAGTGTTATAAATTAAAATTTATATATTTTATTGTATCTTCAAGTAAAATTTATCAATAAACTTTTTATTATTCTACCACTCGCTTTACATAGATAAAAATGTGGACTCATCAATTTTCTTCACAGATTTCAGGAACTTCACACTTCTCCATTTGGGGGGGGGGGGGGGGGGGGGGGGGGGGGGGGGGGGGGGGGGGGGGGGGGGGGGGGGGGGGGGGGGGGGGGGGGGGGGGGGGGGGGGGGGGGGGGGGGGGGGGGGGGGGGGGGGGGGG
>CAOGCB010051782.1:0-10124 GCA_948266635.1 Cnidoscolus chayamansa
GTTCTAGAGGCAATCTAGGAGAGATGATGAATTGGATTTCTAAAACAAATTAACGAGAAGCACAAAAGGCTTCTAAAATAATTTCTTGCCGACATTCAACAAACACAATATATATATTCAAAGCTATCACAAAGAAATATATAATGCAATAAAAATAAAGAGAGTACAGATAGAGAAATTTATAAACAATGTTAATGGAGGTTCAACCCTTTTCCGCTTACATCCTCTCCTTAAGGTTCTTCTCTTGTGAAATCTAATATTTGTCTTCTTCACCAAACCCTTTACAATCCTTACAAACTACCTCTCTCATTAGGATTCTCTATTAAATCCCTTTTCTCTTAAACCCCAGCCACAATGTTTGGTTATTACAATAAAAAATCCAATTCATACCTCTCCAAATTTCCAATTCCAAAACCCACAAGATTTCTTGACATTATTTTTAGCTCAAGAGAGCTAAATGTTGATTGTAGGAAAAAATATTCCTTTTTGTTGTATGTTTATTTCATTCAGGAATTGTGATATTTATACAAGAAATTCCTCCTGCAACTATGTTATGTGTTTTAATTTATTTATTTGATTTATTTTCTTTCCTAATTTATAATTGATCCTTTGTGATTCTTCAACATTCCCCCTTAAGTTGTGTAGTGGGATCACCAATGTCCAACTTGATCATTACACTATTGAACTCTGATATGTTTACAGCCTTTGTAAGGATGTCCGCAAGTTGTTCTTCTGAGCTAACGAATGGTAGTTCAATTAAGCCATCTTCGAGTTTTTCTTTTATGAAGTGTTGGTCCACCTTCACGTGTTTCGTTCTATTATGCTGTATTGGATTTTTTGAAATACTTATTGCTGCTTTATTGTCACAATACAGTCTGCATGCCCCCTTTTGTAAGAAACCTATCTCCGTCATCAACTTTCTGAGCCATAAGATTTTTGTTAGTCCTCGAGCAATCCCTTTGATTTCTGCCTTTGCACTCGATAAAGCTACCACTTTCTATTTCTTGCTTCGCCATGTTACTAGATTTCCTCCCACCATAATAAAGTATTCAGCTGTCGATTTTCGATCATTTGGATTTCAAGCCCAGTCAGCATCTGTGTAACCTTGAATTTTCAAGTTCCCATTTTTTTCTAAAGATGATTCCCCTGCCCGGTATTCCTTTTAGATATCTTACGATCTTCAGTGCATCGTCCATATGCTTTATCTGTGGGTCATGCATGAATTGACTCACAATTCCCATAGAGTATGCTATATCTGGCCTCGTATGAGAAAGATAAATTAGTTTTCCAACTAATCTTTGATATTTTTCTCTGTTTGCTGGCTCCCCTTTCTCTTCCATCTTTAGTCCGTGATTGACCATAATCAGTGTTTTAGCTGGTTTACAATCCATCATTCCTGTTTCAGCTAGTAGATCTAGGATATACTTCCTTTGTGATATGAAGATGCCATTTCTCGACCTTAGAACCTCAATTCCTAAGAAGTATTTAAGCCTTCCCAAATCCTTCATCTCGAATTCATCAAACAGTCTTTTTTGTAGACAACTGATTTCCTCTGAATAACTCCCAGTAATGATCATATCATCCACATATATTATCAAGCACGTAACTAGATTCCCTTTCCGTTTAAGAAACAAAGTATGATCAGCGTTACTCTGCTTATATCTATACCTCTTCATGGCCATTGTAAATCTTCTGAACCAGGCTCTTGGTGACAGTCCATATAAAGCTTTCTTCAATCTGCACACTTATTTTCCTTAGCATCTCTTTTCAAATCCTGGTTGTCCCTCCATGTAGACTTCTTCCTTTAGTTCCCCATGTAGGAAGGCCTTTTTTACATCAAACTGATGTAGTGGCCACCCTTCATTGGCTGCCACTGATAAAAGGACCCTGATAGTGTCAATCTTGGCCACTAGCGAGAATGTTTCTGAATAATCTATCCCATAAGTCTGAGTATAGCCCTTTGCTACTAATCTTGCCTTATGCCTCTCTATAGTACCATCTACCCTGTACTTGGTAGTGAACAGCCATTTGCAACCCACTGGTTTTTTTCCTGCTGGTAGCTCACATACTTCTCATGTTCCATTCATTTTTAAAGCTTCCATTTCGCTTCCATTGCTTCTTTCCATTCCTTCCTTTGTAATACCTCCTGTGCAATTTTTGGAATGTCCTCGGTGTACACAGTACTCATGAATGACCTTGCTTTATAAAAAACACTCCCCTGACCAAGTCCCCTATTGGATATCGTGAAGACCCAAATTTGTGCTCTGGAGAGTACCTCTTTGGTGATACCCCCTCTGGTGCTCCTTGGTGGTAAAGCATATCTGGCTCTTTCTTCAGTTACTTCTTCGAATGTGGGCACACTGTCATTGTTAGTTTCAGAAACTGTAGTAATCTCATTATCAGAAGTGTTTCTTACCTCAGGAGTATCCTCCACAGGAGTATCATTTGGAGTTTGTACTAGTTCAGTGGATTGTACTCTGCGTTCAGTGGTAGGCACGTTGACATTGTCCACTTGCTCTGTTGGATCAACTGTAGGCAAAGTTGGTTCACACAACCATCTTAGTGGATTACTAAAACTCTCCCCCTGATCCCTGAGAGGGTTTGAGTAGTAATATTATGTTTCAACAAAGTTACAATCCATAGTGATATACATTCGACGGGTGGGGAGATGATAGCATCGATAACCTTTCTGATGAATTGCATAACCGACGAACATGCATTTCAAAGCACAAGGGTCAAACTTGGTTCGATCAGTTTTGGAGACATGAACAAAGACAGAGGACCTAAATATTTTGGGAGGAAGAGATGAGATGGGTGGAGATTGGGTATGAGTGGACAAAGCTTGAATAGCTGTTTGGAAGTTTAGGATTTTCGTGGGAAGGCGATTAAGAAGATAGGTGGCCTTAGTAACAGCTTCAGGCCAAAGGGATTGGGGAACATGAGATTCAAGCATGAGGGCACGAGTGATTTTAAGAAGAATCTGTTTTTTCCTTTCAGCCACACCATTTTGTTGTGGTGTGTTAGGACAAATTGTTTGGTGGATAATGCCATGTTCCGTGCAGAAAGTTTGAAAGAAGAGTTTACATATTCCCCCCCATTGTCAGTTCTGAGTACTTGAATATTCCTATGGAATTGGGTTCGTACCATTTGATAGAAGGCAATAAATTTTTCGGATACCTCAGATTTATTTTTTAGTAGATAGACCCATATCATACGAGTGGTGTCATAAATAAATAAGACAAAATACTGAAACAAAGAGTTTTGTGAATGAAGAGTAGGGCCCCATATATCAGAGTGTACTAAAGAAAAAAATGACTCGGTTCGGGTATTATTAGGCTTAAAAGTAGTTCGATGACTTTTTGCAAGTATACATATTTCACAAGAAAAATCTATATTACTAGAAAATAAAGAGGGAAATAACATTTTTGGGTACCCTAAGGACGAATGCCCCAATTGCCGGTGCCACAGCCAAATTTGTTTATTAGTCGACTCGTGAGCAAGATTTGTAGTACCATTGTGTGCCACCTCATCAACAAAATATAATCTACATCTCTCAGTGCCACGCCCAATGATCTCCTGCGTAGGAATATCTTGCAAAAGGAAAAAATGTGGATATATAAGTACTCGACAATTTAATTCACGGGTAACATGATTAATGGAAAGAAGCTTGCATGAGAGTGAGGGAACATATAAACAATTTGAAAGTTTAATTTGTGAAGAAATTTCTGCTGTTCCTGCCCCTTTGACTTTTGAGAAACTCCCATTGTTGTTTGTATTTTTGTTTTGCTCGTGTAAGAGGGCTTAATTATGTCAATAGGGTCATATGTCATCGTGTCCGTGGCTCCACAATAAAAAATCCAGCAATTTTCTTTTTTATGGGTTTGTGAAGGGGGCCCCTTTAATTTAAAATTCTGGATAGGGCTTGAATCTGGGCTGTGAGTCTGAAGCCCAAGTGTTGGGCCCGGTCCCTCATTAAAAATAGGTTTGGGTCGTCTGCTGCTGCTCTCGTTTAAAAGGAATTGGCTCGGGGCCATGGGCTGTGGCCTGAGCCCCGCGCCTCTAGGTTCTTCACAAAACCCTACCCACCCATTTTCTTTATCTTCAACACTCTGTTGCGCGCCACTTCCTTCTCTGAGCCCTATCACAGCGAACCCCCCTTCTGTGTTGCCTTGTCCGTTGTTGGTAGCTTCGTTGATGCCCACGGTGATGGCGGCTCTGCTTTTATTTGGTTTCCTGGGCTTATGACCATCCTTCCACTAGTTGGGAAATCCGACCAACTTGAAGCATGTTTCTCTCGTGTGCTTCAACATTCCACAGTGGCTGCAATTGAGTTTTTGCTTGTCGACTCCTTTTCCAATCTCTGTGCGTTGTCGTTGAGCACAATTAGGGTTTCGGGAGAGGAGTTCGGCGCCCAAACCTTCCAATGATGTCAAATCAGCATCTCCATTGGTTTTCGGTTTCAAGATCTAAAGGCTAGCAGCCTCCTTGCGCACTGTTGCGTAGGCCGATTCCACTGATGGAAGAGGTTCTCGATGAAGGATCTCCCTTCAGATGACATCGTTTTGGGCATCTAGCCCTCCTAGGAAGTTGAACAACATGTTTTCTTGTGCGATTCTATTGTATGTTGTGATGTTCTCGTCGGACTTCATAGGGTTTGGTCACCGGCGATCTATCACCATCGACAATCCTTGCAAGTTATTCCAATACTGTTCTAGGGTTTGTTGCCCCTGGATTTGACAACTTGCTTGGTTGTGCAGGTTGTAGATCTGCAAGGAATCGCCGCCATTCCCGTATGTTACTGCTAGGGCATCCCATAATGATTTTGACGATTGATACTCTGCGACATTTTTTATCAAGTTCGGTTCGACATTCTAGAGGATCCATGAGAAGACACCGAGGTCCTCTTGTTCCCAACGGAGGAATCTAAGATCTGTAGTTGGCGGTGTCGGAGTCGCGTTCTTCCTCAAACCCTGATTTTGACTCATATGAGTCGAGCCCACAGAGGGTAATTTTCTCCATTAAGTTTGATGCTCACAGTGACTTTCTCAATGTTGGAAGGTTGAGACGGAACTGGGATACTATCAAATCCGTTTCTGAGTAACCTGGCGATCTATAGTGTTAGCTCGTCGGCGATGCCACCCTCTGAGTTCACAGTGCTAGTCGTCAACATCGAATCCAGGTTTGGTTTTGGTTTGGTTTGGTTTGTTCTGGCTTGGTTTTGGTTTGTGTTGGTAAATGATGAATAGGCAAATAACGATTAATTTTGGATCATTAGCTGCTCTGATACCATGTTGATTGTAGGAAAAAATATTCCTTTTTGTTGTATGTTTATTTCATTCAGAAATTGTAATGTTTATACAAGAAATTCCTCCTGCAACTATGGTATGTGTTTTAATACATTTATTTGATTTTATTTTCTTTCCTAATTTATAATTGATCCTTTGTGATTCTTCAACACTAAAAGAGTAAGAGAATGATAAATAAATTTAGCGTTTGATATAAGAGTTAGAGTTTTGTTTCTAATCTTAAAAGTAAGTAATTCTTAGAGAGAGAAATAGCAGTTAGATATATTTTCTAGATGAGCAAGTGGAGCATTTGTTTAACCCGGATGATTGCAAGCATTTTAAAAACAATTCTAGAGCAAAATGACTCTAGTTGGTCAATGAGCTAATCGACTGTTTTCAATTATTTCAACACAAAAGAATAAAAAATCATCTAGAACAATTTTTAATTGAAAACCTTGTAGCTTTTGCTAGACAATTCCAATTTTAAAACCATTTAAACTGTTACAAACTAGATCAAAAAACATTTCTAACCAATTAAAAAACTCAATCCAAAATCATTCTACAAAATTCTAGAATTTTACTAAAACATAATAAAACTTCCATTTTCTTAAAACACAATTTTAGAGAATATGTTTCTAGGGTTAGCCATGTAGTAAAGAACCACGAATCACATAGAGAACTTGAATTATAAAACTCAACTTACACAAGGAATAATTACCATATTATCAACTTACTTCTTCATGATGTTTCCCATGCACTCTCTTAGCCTTAGCCTCTTCTCGGTGTTTTTTGTTGCCTTATAATAAGTCTTAAAAATCATTTTCTCAAATCTCTATTCTATGCTCAACACTAAATTTTTTAGGAATTAGTGAGTCCTATAACTACATAAATACTAATACAAGAATTTGTAGCACTAACCTAATGTATCGATGGAGTGAATCACCATGATTCCCTAAGATCCACTTAGGTTCAACAACTTAAATTCTTTTACGATATGCATTAAACCTGGACATATATTTCAACATGCAGAAACTCGAGAGTTTTGAGATGAAAAGTCATGAATGTCATTCTTGCAATAAATTCTCTCAATTTCTATAAGGAAATGTTTGTCAGTACTTGTTTGAAATCCATTAAAAGAAATTAGCAACTTCTATAAAAAACTCATGTCTATTATGATTTGAGAAAGGGATCTGTTATCCCTTGTAGATATTGTATTTTGTCCGGGTATTATACAAAATAAATAAGTAAATAAAATATTGAATGTCATATCTTTTTCTTAACCTTTACAATTAACTCAAGTTTGTTGAGTGATTATTTGTACCAATTTACCATTGACCACTTCAGTTCAGAAATACCGAGTGGTTCGATTCAAGTTTTATCGAGTAATCAGGAGGTTCATTCTCATGTTTTCAAGTGATCAATCATCGAATAATTCTTGTACATTTTATCATTCGAACCTGGTCCATTGAATAACACCATCAGTGTCAAATTCTAAATGGTTAGCTTCTCTTTAGTTTCAGCCATGCGATTAATTATTCCTCGGAATATAACTCACCTACTGATTTTCTCATCATAATACCTCAGTCCTAGTCTACCTGTACTTTCTCTCATGTCACATAGTGAAATATGGGACAATGATCTTGGCCCTTGTCAATGTTGTGAGAATAATTTATGACCGTTGGATTGAAACGAATAAGACAAATTGGGCATTTCCAATCTCAGCCTTCCAAATGTTGCGTTATAATCTTTAGAATCATCATATCAAAATAAAAGGTAGTAGAAGACGACACCTTGAAGCCTAGCCATAGGATCAACATCCTGAGCATGAGAACCGCTGGATCAGACTACTTCATCTCCTTCAATCTCACCGGTTGGATGACGCTTTTAATTTTAGACCGTTTGTTATAGAGCGTGGAAACCCTATATTTCCTACAAGAAACACACAATAAAGGGAACTTTTATTCACAAAACTAGGATTTCTCACTAACATTTATTTCATTTTGATCATAAAATTTTACTTACTGAATCTCTTATTTTAAAAATCAATCTCAATTTTTCTCAAAATTTTACTACGTACTTCTACTGGGTTGATATTGTAGTTGTTCTACACTCTTCAACCTTTAACAATATTACAACCCGGTGCAAATCAAGTAAGTCAAAATGTACTCAATTAATAATGGGTCCTTGACCTGTACGTAAACATCTCTTATTCTTTTTTATTTATTCATGCATTTAAAGATTTTACATGATTCATCCTTCATTAGTTTGGATTCTGATGATGGGAGAGTTGGGCGGGGTTTCTCACAACTCACGTTAATATCTAACAACAACAACAAAGCCTTAGTCCCAAACAAGTTGGGTTCGGCTGTATGGATCCTCTAACAAAATTTATATGAAAGCAGCTAATGTACAACTTGCTATTAGAGGTGTCAGCAACTCACCATGTGGGAACTTCTGATGGTGCGGACAAATCCTCACCATACAGTGTACCATGTGAACTCATAGATCCAAGGGACCCTGCAATGTTAAGAGATCCACCTAATAAATTTATCCATTGCTGAGCATAGTTATTAAAGGTGCAAGGCACATTAAGTGCAGAGGGGCCCAGGGTCTAGGAGTAGGCATATCACATATGACTGAATGAAAGGCTAAAAATAGCAATTTTTAATAAAAAAAAGTTAAAATTAAAATCAAATAATTATAGATCTATTTAACCAAACTTATCAAATAACCAATATACAAAGCCTTAATAAGCATGGAAAAATATATAAATGGATATAAACTTCACCATAATAATATTTTTCTCTTTATGAGACATTGTAAGGATTTGTTAGAAAATAAATTTAACTCCAATATTGACATTCAAAAACAAACTGCAGATCTTTATGTCCACAAACAAAGCAAACAACACCGACAGTGTTACTAGAAAAAAGTGAGGAAAAACAATTTTAGATAACCAAGAAACACCCTAAATAACATGTTAGTGTTTCATTTTTTAGAAACAAAGGACAAACAATCAAGAAATAAATAACCTAAATAGCATATTAGCTTCTTTATTTGAGAAGGAAATCTTAGAAAAATCTTGAAATAAAGGACCCAGATAGCATTATTATTAGTGGTGTTAAGAGAGAGAGAGAGAGCAATTTCAAGTAAACTAGAAACAAAGGAGTCCAATAAACAGTAAAGATCAGAGAGATAACTAGAGAATATTGAAAAAATTTATGAGGCTAGGGATTAAAGAGGGCAGTTTAAAATCTTAGTGGTGGTGGTTAGACAAGGTTTCAGTGACTTTCTATCTCTAGCAACGCTAATTCTACCAACTTCCTAATGCATCAATATCAAATGTAGCAGATGGAAGTGCTTGCTGCAGGTGAAAATAAATAACGTGATCACTGGAGGTGGAAATAAATAAGTTGTTTCTTTCTAGAGCCTTGCACCTAGAACAAAGTGCGCAACTAGGTGAATAAGGTGAGCAACTAGAACAAGTAGCCTGCCTTTCTCCTCTAAAGACATCAAGACTGGAGCATTGAGCCTGAGGTGCACCTTTAATAAGACTGCTACCAAGGTTTCCTCATAAGGAGCTAGAAGGCAGCAAACCCACTTTTATTTAATTGAATGATTACAACTTGAGTAATCCGAAGGTTCCTTCCTTAGGTAGGAAACATCTATAGGCCTTCAGCAATTGACTCCCAAACATTAGATATTATATAGATGTTACATATAGAAGATGTAGGGAGCAGAAATAAAAAATAAAAGAGCAGAAATAAGCATGTGGTATAGCAATCATGTGCATATAAAGTGGTTATAATGAGCTGGCAGGAGAGAAAATATTGGAGGGAGAGTTTGTTGTAACAACTCCAGCACACACTACTATAAGTAGCATGAAACAGAAATGAAAAAGCATAGAAAAATTTACCAAACAGTCTCCATTTCTCTCTACCTATTCTCTCTTATTCTATTTCATCCTTCTTCTTCTCTAACTACATTAAAACAGAGTTACCTGACAATAGATAAGTCTCATATTAACTATTCAAATATGAAGAAGAAAATGTATCTTCTATAACACTAGTAAGTATTCTTCAACCAGGAAAAGAGAATATATAAGTCTTCCAAGAGAACATGCATAGTTGATCATTGTTGAGAATTAAATGAGTATATAAAATAGATCCAATTGATCATGAACCAACTACCTTGACTATTTATGGAAACCAAGCGAGGAGTATAGGTAAGGACACCCTGCAAATGGTTAAGTACAACTTATGTAAGCACTGTATCCCCATTGCAACTATGCAAGTCAACCATGGTTACAGAAAGTCAATGAAATGGTTGCAAGTTGATCATATAAGTCTAGCATCAGGATACGCCATCAAAATTTGGAACTTAATAACGGAGATATTAAAAGTAAAAAAAATTTTGGAGTTCTATAATTTGAATTGAAAGGCCTTAGCATCAAAATAAAGAGAATATGATTTTTGTTCTTCTACCTGCAAGCTACTTTTATTTCATATGAGCAATAACTTAAGAAAACATAAAGATGGGCTCATGGACAAGCTTTAATTTAACAACAAAAAGACAACATATTGTGGGGAAAAAAACTACATTAATACTGTAATCCCTTAAAAGAATCATATCATATCCACCGCTACCAAAAAATTAACATCTAAAACATATTTTAAGTTTCTAATAATTGAAAACCCTAACATTATAAATTTTTGCTTAAAATGGAAGTCTAAGAACAAAATTTCACACCTGTTGTGTTTCACCGTTACGGTAGAGCACATCCATGTTCAAAAACCGATGATGATTCCTGAATACTGAATCACTACCAGGATCCGCACC
>CAOGCB010051788.1:0-12371 GCA_948266635.1 Cnidoscolus chayamansa
GGTCCGCAAGGGGGAGAACCTGATGGTTGATGGGGCTAAGAAAGGTCGAGGTAGACCTAGGACAGTTTGGAAGGTAGTAATAAACAGGGACTTACGAGCTTTAAATATTGATACGGATTTAGTTAGTAATAGACTTGAATGGAAGCGTAAAATCCGAGTAATGGAAGGAGTGTGATTGGGATATTACCTGAGAGCTTATTTGTTAGAGGATTCATACAGCCGACCCCAACTTGTTTGGGAATAAGGCTTTGTTGTCGTTGTTATTGTTGTAGACTCTTCCTCCATCCCTCACATCTTTCCTTCCTCGCACCCTCCAAGATATGAAAATATTGTGATCAATGTGTGTCAAGAACAAGTCTGTCTTCTCCAAGGAGATCACAGAAGAGAGTTTGGGAGGAGAAAATAAATAGAGAGAATAGTTGAGAAGAGATGAGAGTTTAGATGAGAGAAGAATAGAGAGAGAGACAAAGAAAGAACAAAGATGAGAAATAAAAGATTGGAGTAGCTGAGAGAAAAACAAGTTAGATGAGAAGAGAATAGGAATGAGCATAAAGAGAATGGTGCTCTTGTTATTGATTATTCTTTTCATGATGCAGGTACTTCACTTTCATCTCTTTTTATACAATCATTGCAGTAATTGTCTTTCACAAAATAACTACTCGAGCTGACTTGTAACTAACTCAGTTAATTCCCTTCAAAAGTTACAGCAGTTTCCCTACAACTACACCAGCTCACTCTTTCTTATCTCTTTTTTCTTCCTTCGTCTATAATTTTTGACAATGTGTTTCTGTGCTTGTAGATTCTGGATTGATACAGCAGATAAACAACCTTGCATTGGTACTGGTGGTATGATACCTTGGAAACTTCATGTCACAGGGAAACTTTTTCACAGTGGCTTAGCACACAAGGTATCATAACAATAGCTATTTCTAGGAATTCTTTATTACAGTTGCAATTTTGTGTGCCTCTACATTGGAGTTACCGCATTTCAACCACAAAATAGGAAACTTGGAAATCTTAAAAGGCCCGTTGCTGATTCTGCTTTCCACAATAATTCTGCTTTTCAGTTCAATAATATAGGGGGAAATTGAAACACATTTAGCTTGGAATCATTTTCAGATTTAATTTTTCCAGATAATGAGAAGAACCAAAACTGAAAGTTTATATTAATTGATTTACATCTGTTACAGGCATCTTTCTAATCCATGGGCAGGCTTCGTAGTAGGCTTTTTTAAGCCTGTGACTAAACGCATACCAATTTTTTTTTTAATTTTATATTTTATAAATAGGAGATGACATATAAAATAGTGTGGATTTTGCAATTGAACCAGGCGCGACAGGTTTCCATAAACTGAATCAGACTTGGCTTGACTAGATCACCATTAAATTTAGGTAACTTATTAACTAAACCCAAGTTAAAGCTCAGATGATCTTGGATAAGCTCTAGTTTGACCTTGAGTTCATCAATATATATATATGTACTCAATTAGGCTTATGAGCCACTCAAGTATTGTAATACTTGAAATTAGCTTGATTTACTACTGGAGTTTGACCTCAATTCTCTTAAAATTGAGTTAAAATTTGATATCTAGTTTGCCAAGTGATAAAGGGCATATTAGTGTCAAATTGTGGGGAGAGAAAAAGGGCCTCAAAGGGTATAAATTTTCAATAATACAGCCACTGTACATATGGGATAGGAATTGTTTTCTATTTGACTTGAAATTTATTATCTCCTACATTATTTAGACATCCTATTTAGCTTTACTATTATATGTAGATTATTTAGGAAGTTATTTTGTAAATCCTATTCTAGTTAGGATTAGTTTATAAGTCCTACTTTAGTAGGATTAGTTTATTCCTATTTTGGTAGGAGTTATATTCCTCAATTATAGATTCTATCCTATCATACTTAGGAGAGTTAAAACTCTATAAATACCCAAATCTGCATATACTTAGCAGTCTTGTGATGAAAATAAATTTCTAGTAGAATGTCTCTTTGATTTCACTCTTCTGTGTGAGTGCATATTATATTCATGAGCTTCATGCTGTGTATATAATCATCCCAATCATGATGACTAACCTTGATGGAGGTGATATTGATGGAAGCTAAACCTTAAATTATAAGGATGAAAAGTTGCAACGATTGGAGCAATGTCGGGAGCAATATATGGATCTCAGATTCAAGCGTATTGAGAGACGCTTTGAAAAAATCGAGGTTCATCTTGATGCCTTAGGAATCGATACAAACAGGAATCGTGCAAATGATAGACACCCAAGAGATGGTGCAGCCCATGGTGACCATATTGACTCCAAAATTCCTGCACATAGATACTCCATCTACAATAGGATTACCATAGGAAAATTGATATTCATTATTTCTAAGGGGATCTAAACATGGAAGAATTCTTAGAGTGGATCACACAAGAAGATGAATTCTTCAATCGTGTGTACATAACATTTGAAAAAATGAGTTAAATTAGTAACATGTTGACTAAGAGGTGATGTTTTTGAACGGTGGGAGCAATTGCAATCTAGAAGAGCAATAGGGAATAGAATTGATAAAATAAAATGCTTAGTAAGA
The DNA here is from genome assembly GCA_948266635.1 of Cnidoscolus chayamansa. Lineage (NCBI taxonomy): Eukaryota > Viridiplantae > Streptophyta > Magnoliopsida > Malpighiales > Euphorbiaceae > Cnidoscolus > Cnidoscolus chayamansa. The sequence goes on from CAOGCB010051788.1 coordinate 2,582, forward strand.
TTGATAAATCGTGAAAAGATTGTGGCTTTTTAGGTCATTTGGCGATATAATAAATTTTCATTTTAGATTCTTAGTTTATTCCTTTTAGATGTATGCACGGCCAGTGAATTGTAGTTCTCACAAACATTTTGGATTATTAGTTTACAAGGAAAACAATCATATATCTATACATTATGCATGCCTAAAAGTGGAGAAGGGTAGGAAAAAATTTTTAAAGGGAAGGAAAGGAAAGGGAGAATAAAAAGTTTTCTTGTAATTTGCATAACATACTAGCTATAGCTGAATTGGGTGTAACTAATATCAAGTAATAACTAATGTAGGGGAATTACGGGGAAAGTTACCCCTCATTCCCTTTTTCCTTAAAATTTTATTCACCAAAGTGGTCAGAAATTCCCTTTCATTTTTTCCCCTTCTCTTTTCCCTACCAACCATGCTAAGTGTACATTAGATTATTCTTATTTGCCATATAATTGTGTTCAAAGTATGTTCTCTTTCTCCATTTGTGCTTTGGTAGACTGCTAGGATTTGTTACTACAGATTTATCATTTGAATTTGAAGACCTCTCATTCTAAATTAATTATAAATGTGATTGGCAGCCTGGGTAATTTTCTAGCATAAATTTGTTAATGAACTCTTTGTTGAAACTTCCAATTTATAGTGATTTTAAGAGAGAGTGTGGATTATTTGCAGGCTATAAATCCTTTGGAGCTAGCCATGGAGGCATTTAAAGATATACAATCACGATTCTATAAGGACTTCCCTCCTCATCCGAAAGAACAAGTCTATGGATTTGCAACACCATCAACAATGAAGCCAACTCAGTGGAATTGTATGTTCCATTTCTATAATTAGTGAGCTATTCTGAAGAAAATGCTTTATTTCTAACAACAATCTTCCTTCTTGCAGATCCTGGAGGTGGGATCAATCAAATTCCTGCAGAGTGTACAGTTTCTGGAGATGTCAGGTTTTAATCTTATCAAAATATGTGTGTATGGGACTGATATTAATAGGAGTCTCACCATTGTTTTCTCGCATTGCAGGTTAACTCCCTTTTACAAGTAAGCTCCTGCTTTCTGTGTATCACTGAGTCTTATCAATTATTGGAAAGATGTCCCGAAATTATGATCTGCATTTATTTCTTCATTTCTTTCAAAGAGTCACGGTATCAGCTTCTTACTTCCAATATTTTTGATATACTGCAGTGTCACAGATGTGAAAAAAAAGCTGCAAGAATATGTGGATGACATAAATGAGAACTTGGAGAAGCTAGATACAAGGGGTCCAGTTTCAAAATATGTCCTAGCTGATGAAAACCTAAGGGGGAGGTATGCATTCTTTGTTTCTCTCTCACCTTAGAACTGCCCCTTTTTTCTTGATTCATTGGTGCAACTCCGTCATTTGAATTTAAAGGCCTAGCTTATTTAAATATTTTTATTATTTTTAGTCACTTCCATTCTCTTTCCTAAAGTGATTTATATAAGGATTTTTCCCTTTCATATAGCCTTACTTTGACCTTTGATGAGGCGATGTCTGGAGTTGCATGTGATCTTGATTCTCGTGGTTTTGATGTATTATGTAAGGCTACTGAAATGGTAGTTGGGCATGTAAAACCATATTCAATCACTGGGAGTTTGCCATTGATTCGGGAGCTGCAAGTGAGTTCTTATTTTTATCTCTATGCTTCCTTCTTCTTGTCTGTATATGTGTGTAATTGCGTGCACATTTTCTAATATTTTGTGTTAATGTTTTTCTTTTCTTTGACTTCTGTAGGAGGAAGGTTTTGATGTTCAAACTGCAGGCTACGGTATGATATAATTGCTACCTTTTTTTTTTCAAATGTTTTTATAATTTTTCGATACTGTACAGTTTGTAGCCAAACAACCCAATCTAAACTTATTTTGTCTAACCTTTTATCCTTACAAACAATATTATGCTGTAGCAAACTTAGGTGATGAAAATTCTTTAAAGCTTCGAAGGAAAGTTCTTAACTCCATTTTTTACCTAGAGCAGTCTTTATCACCAAGAGTCCTTACCTCTGAAGTAGGTTGAAGTGGCAGATACAAGTTTTACACTTGGTATCCTGTAGTTATTGAGTGGAAGATTAGGAGAATAACCCCCAATTTTTCTGTGCACAAATATGTCTGAGATTTTGCATTTAGAGTCTACAATAAGCCAAGAAACTACTGGATATAATATTTTGTGAGTGATTCATACAATCACAAGATTGGCCTGCGTGCACTTTTAGCTAGTCAAAAGTCAACCTGCTCAACATGTTGGTGCCAGCTCAACCTGCTTTGTGTCTAAAAAATGGTACTTTGGTTAAATTTATTTTGTATTGGGTCTGGCTTAGACAAAACAAGTAGGCTTGACCATTTGTGGAGTCTAGCCTAAGTGTATAAAGTCCTAAGCCTAACTGCTCGATGAACAGGTTTGGTCTAAGGCATCAATACTTTCAGCTTTGCTAAGGGTTTACTTGTTGCATTTAAACCTTTTTTCTTTTGTTGCAATTGCATAACATGCATATGTAGAAATAAATGCCGGATCTAATTCCAGTATACGTGCTAATTAGCTAATCTGAGAGTATATAAGTTTAGAGAAAGGTCAGGCTGTGGACTTGGGGGGGATATTAGACGTTTTTTTTGCTGGTTGAAATTCATGCTACCATTAGCAATTTCTCAATCACTTTTCCTCATATAGTGTTGTTTCTTCAGGTAACATTTATATCATTATGAATTTTATTGTTCTATTTTGTGTACTTGTACAGGTTTAATGGCCACATATCATGCCAAGAATGAGTATTGCCTACTTTCAGATATGTGCCAAGGCTACAAAGTTTTTGTCAGCATCATCTCCCAGTTAGAAGACTGATCAGAATAAAAATGTATTCTTGGATAACACCTCTAATAAATATGTTACTGATAGACAAAAGTATAGAAAGAAATTATCACATAAATGCTCAACCATAAAGGCATTAAGTTGCTTACTGCTTGATATGTTATGTTCTGAAGTTGGCAACGATTTTTGCTCATCTGTACTCTTGTAATTATCAGCTTCCAGGGCATGACCTGCCATTTACAAGAAAACAAAGCCAAAATGTTTAATTTCATCACTGTACTTGTTGGGATATTCAATTTAGCATATTTTTAACTTTTTGCTCAAATTAGCCCAAACGTTCAACTTGAAAATTAAAAATTAAATAAATAAATAAAAAGAGCTGAACTTATTTTTTTTTTAATATTTAGATTAAAATTCAATAAGATCAAATTTCTTATAAAAATTAATTTTAAAAATTTGTATAATTTTTAAAAATTAAATTGAAATAAATTAATAAAAAATTAAATTGAAACAAATTGAAATTTTTTTAATTTAATTTAAATAATAAATAAATTAACTTTTTATTTAATTTTAAAATAGATAATAAATTAAATTTTACAAAAAGAAAAATTTAAATTGAGAATATAATAAAACCAATACATTAATTATTCAAGTGGATTATACAATAAAAAATTATTTAAGTGCTATTTTTCAAGTATTAAAAAAATGTTTGGTTTGATTAGTTACTTATTATTATTAGCTTGAGTTACCCATTATTTTTATATTTTATAAATGCTTAAAATTTATTTTTGTGTATATTATTTTTAGATTGTTTTTAAAAGCTAATTAAATTTAGTTATCATTATAATTAATAGATTAGAACTATAAATTATTCCTAATTATAGTTTATTAAAAATTATATTAAAATAAAATTAATAAGATAAAAGCTACATTAATTCTTATACTTTGAATTTTATTAAAAATGTAAAACAAAAAAGGAGAAAACCATTTTCAGAGGAGATTTTATTATTATCATCATCATATCACTAGCCGCAGTGGCGGACGCAGGGGGTCAGCCTTGGCACGTATCCCCCGACGACTCGAAAAGCCTAGGAGTAGCCCCAATCACCTTCCCAGAGACCGGAAAAAGATTGGAGTAGTAATGCCCTGTAATTACAATGCAGTGGTGCCCCACCAGAACTGCGGTCCTGCCTCCACCACACCACTGACTAGCGGTACAATGTATGTATGAAATTTCAGCTTCATTTTATAATAATCCTAAGAGCAACTATTGCCCAACTAAGCCGGTTCTTCTCACCAAGTTAACAAACTCCAGACTTAGGTGCTTGATCTTCTTCTTTATATTTGGGTGATGTTTCGTGTGTTAGTGATCCGCACCATATGGATATCCGTGAAGAGTCTAGTTTGTACTGTAATCATATTGTAATGCAAACCATATCATTTCGTTTGTTTCTTTCATCTTATAGCGCACCATTTTGCTTATCATGTGGGAGATTTAAATTCCCTTCATTACTTTATTCACTCCCCTCATGCTGGATATTAGTGAAGCAACAAGATCCAACAATCTCAACTTGAAAATAGAAATAGGGAAATGGGAGTACTAAAAACATTTTGTAAAGACGTATGTAAGCTGCAGTTTAAATGAGATTTGGAGTGGTTGAGTGACAAGAATGTGAAATTTATGAAGTAAATAAAACTACCATTGAATTTCATGAAGTGTGTGTCGAAGCCATGTTCTTGTACGCTACTTCATCTGTGGATCTACTATGGTTTGCTTCTCTAATTCTAAGAAATAAGAGAAAAACATAGAAACAAGTAATAAAGCAATAAGTGTCAGTACACAAGCATCTACATAGGTAGTGAGCGAAAAAAGAGTAGTTGGCAGGAAATAAAAGTCCTTTGGATCACTAAGTTTTGAGATACTAAAGAACATGGATTTCTACATCACAATGAGAATCTCAAAACGCTTGCATATATTGACTGGGTTAATGGACCACAAATGAAATATCAAGTCTCGAGGGCACCTGCATCCGAAGGAGAAGTAGCATGGAAGAGAAGGAGTCCTCCTGGAGGACTCCTCGCATTGGGTGGAGAAGCTAGCGGAGGAGAAGTCCTCCTGCTCGATTTTCAAGAGTGCCAGGGAGAACTTCTCCTCTGCGGAGAAGAAGATCCCCTGGCCACTCTTAGGTGGCCACCTGTGCTGGGTTTTGCTTTTTTTTTTTATTTAATTTTTTAATTAATTTAAGAAAATAATTTTAAATATATTTTTATATTATTATAAAATGTAAATTTAATTTATGTGTTTTTTAAATTTAATTTTTAAAAAATATATAAAATTAAAAAAAATTATTGTTTAATTTTTTTTAATTTATTAAATGAAATTTTTTTTATTAATTATAAATTTTGAATTTATGATAATTTATGATTATATAAAATTAAAATATGTTGTATACTGAATTAAAAAAATAACATTAATAACATAAATAATTATTTCTCATTAATAAAATAATTAAAATATTTCAAATAAATAAAAATTAAAATTTTCATGTACAAAAATATTTTTATGTATAAAAATTTTTATGTAAATATTTAATAATAAAATAATTATATGGGTCCCATACTGAATAGTATTTTAGTAGTCCTTCTGATATAAGAGGGAAGGAAGAGTAAGTGGAGAAGTTGTGTACTGAGCCCACAAAATCTGATGTGGAGGAGAGAGTTATTTAGTAGTCCTCCATTTAGTAGTCCTTCTAATGCGGGTGGCCTGAGAGGTTTAAGGTTAGTAATATGCCTATGAGCCTTCTCTTTTTAGATCAAGTAATAAGTTTATATGGTCTGAGGATAGCTTGAGTCCCCTAAAGAGTTGTATACGTGTTGCTTTTGCTGAAAGTAGGCCAATATATATAATAATTTCAAAGATGTATACATGCCAAAGGTTGATCTTGCAATATCTAATTTAAGAAAATACTTGGCATAACAAAGGTATTTGATAGTGAATTGGTCATGCATGAAAGATTTTGTACCAATGATGGCTTCTTCACAAGTTTCAATATCAATACATCGACATAAATAATGAGTGCTTGAAAAATGGAGCATGATCTTTTGAGAAATAGACAGTAATCATGAGGGGATTGAGTGAAGCCGAATTGAATTATTTTATATTGAATTATTTTATATGTAAAATCCTTGTACATGCTAGCTTGCTTAATACCATATAAGGATTTTACTAGCATGCATATTTGACTGGGTTGAGCTTTAAGATACCCTCAAGGTGGAAAAATATAAAGATATTCATCAATATGGCCATACAAATAAGCATTATTGATGTTAAGTTGGTAAATGGGTCATGACTTGGCAACCGCAATTGTTAGAAACAACCTAACAATATTTAGCAACAAGAAAGATAACTGTCGGTATAATCTACTCCTTCAAATTGGTTAAATCCTTTAGATATTATTTTTGCCTTGTATCTGTAAATTCTTCCATCATACCTCTATTTTATTTGTATACCCATTTTGAAGTAATAGGCTTCTTACGGGTGGGATAAGGTACTAGCTCCTAGGTTTTGTTTGCTTTTAGTGCATCCAACTTTTGCTGCATAGCTTTGATCTATAGTGGATTTGTTCTAGCTTTCATATAAGATAGATGTTTTGTCCTAGAGATAATGATGCAACAAATGTAATATACTTTGGGTTGAAACACAAGTAGTAATGGAGAGAGGTGGTTATGTAGTTATATAGTTTCGATATGTGAAGTAGCAACAAATCTTTTATCCAAAATTATTTATGAGAAATTTTGGTACTTCTCCTAAGAAGAGGTGGTGTTGGTAGAGGCTTTAAGTTTATAGAGACTCTAAGTTTAGGGGCGTGAACATTTGGAAGTGTTGGGATGGACTCAAGTATGGTATTTATGTTAGGAGTAGTATTAGGGTAGGGATCATTGGAAATAGTTTCTTCCATGATTGGTAGTGGGATGGATGAACTGTTGACTTGAAGGTCATGTTCAGGATCAAAGGGGAAAATGTGTTTATAAGACTGAACATCTCTGGATAGGCTATAACATCCTACTTTCTGTAATCTTGATTATCGTGTATGATTTTTTGCAAATGAATGAAGAAGTATGTTTTATTAAGAATAGATTAATTAAGATAAAAATAAAATATAGTTAAAATTTTAAAAGAGAGAAGAATGAAGCAGGGAAGGCATTAATCAAGAAAAAGAGTGTCCTAGTTAAGAATACTCGGTCATAAAATACAATCTGGCCAAAATATGTATCATGGTAGAAATAAAGAAAAGACATATATGCCTTGGTTTAATGAGAATGTGTCTCGATTATAAGATGGAGAAATAAGGGGTGAATCACAAGAGAAAGAAGAATGACTCGGTAGGATAAATTAGTGTTATGGCCTAATGAAGGCGAGATAAGGATGACTCTGTCAATATATATGAGATAAGGGTTATAACTCGGTTAAGTATGAATATTGAAGGCTTAGTCTATGGAGAATGAAATAAAGATAGTTCATTGAATATGATGGAATGACAAGAAACATAATGAAGTCTCGATTTCGTAAAGAAAGTAAGAAAGGCGAGAGAAAAGTAAAGTGGTCATCTATTTTAGTGGAGGAAGGATAAGATGATTAAGATAAGGTTTAGTGGATAATAAATGTGAGTCCTAGTTCACGAAATGCCATTTGTCCAGGAGAAGGGATTAGTAGCATAAACATTAAACTTAAAGAGGACAATTGTCTTAATAAAGGAGGAGTTGGCATATGAAGAGGTAGTATATAAGCCTCACGTATGCACTATTCCATGGTTATAGAGAGTAAAAAAAGAGAGATAATAGTTTTTAACCTATAGAAACTTTAAGCTTGAGAGCATATGAGAGGGAAGAGATCATGAGATCTTGGTGTGACTAAATGAGAAAACCTTAGGGAAAGAGTTACGGTGAAGAAGAGGTTATAAGGAAACCTTAACAAAAAGAGTAGGAAGGAAAGGAATAGTGAAGCAGAGAAAGGATAGAGGAAGATTTCAAATCCAGGTTAGGTGCTATACCATGATAATAGTATTAGGTAATTTATATATTTAGGATTGTACTATATATTAAACATATATTGATAGTAATGGCTGGTACATATAGTATAATATAATAGAAGTTGTATGCACGGGGTTGATGTTGGTAAAATGTGTGGAAAATGCATGGAAAATATTATCAAAGTGATTGAATGAATTTAGATGATATAAATATAACTATATAAGTTAAACAATAGGTTTCCTCTTATATGTATATATTAGTTGAGATAGGGAAAGCATTTAAAGGATGTTTAAAGATAATGTAAAGAGATAGGTTAAGTAAAAGTTTACTGACTAAATTGGTTAAGATGCATGGGTATTTAATATGGAGTAAACAAGAATAAAAAGGTTAGTATAGGTAAAATTAATATACTAGCATGATATTGTCTCGGTATGAAATGTCTCTGGTGAGCTAATAACTAGCTTGGGATGTCTCAGGGTAGTGTATTAAATTGTATGACGGCATGACCTGAAACAAAATATAAATATAATGGCCGCTATTAAAATAAGTTAAAGAACTAGTAAAGGAAAGGAATGGCATGATATAATAGCTATGGCAATTCAGTGAGTGAAAATATAAATGTGAGCATCAACATAAAATATGATAATGTGTGGCAGCCTTTATAAAGTGAAATATGATCAATAAGAATGTATCTAAAGAGAATAGTAATGGTTGTTGTTGTAGCCTTAATGAAGTGGAACATGATAAACAAAAATGTGTTATACGGTCTAATGTATGTGGCCTTAAAATAATAATGGAATATGATAAATAAGGGATCACTCGGGTTGCATGTAATATGTATGATAACTTGATAAGGTATGATGCATTACTCGGTAAAGGAAGAAACTATAAATATAATTAATAATGTTATACATGGCCCTAGTTAATTGAGACGTATGACATGTCATAGGGACCACAACTGCCTATCTTACGTTTCAAAATGGTTATACGAGGTTGCAGATTAGATACTCCACATGGACTGGCTGATACACACTCCATATTTAAAATAGTGATTCATGTACCTATCAGTCGATCCTGTTTAATATGCTTGAGCCTTAAATATCTATTTAATTTCGAATAATGATGAATGAATTAGAAATAAAAAAAATAATATATATATTATTAACTGTTATAGATTCTAATATTAATTGTGTGATCCAGATTATCGTGTTAAAGTTATATTAATAATTATCCTATGTTCAATATGTATTATTGTTATTACTCTATCTGTACACCCACTGAGCAAAATGTACTCAGCGTGCTGGTTCTTACCACACGCAAGTTCGAAGTGGAGAGACTAGGAGATCCTGTTATTCAGGAGGTCTGCAACCCAAAGACGTGATACAGCTGGTTTGTTTCTACCATTAAAGTAGTTTATCTAGAAATGACATGCATTATACTTAGTGATGTAATGAACCCAATAGTAGCTCATCATATGTACTAAAAACCAAATTGGAATGTATATAAGAATTTTATTTTTGATATATAATTAGTATTGTATTAATTGGTAGTACCTTTACTTTTAATGGATAATTCGGTTACAAGTACCAGAAGTATACACTCTATCTGGGTTAACCATAATTCAGGTAGGAGGTGTTACATAGGCAAATTGAGTTTGTGTTGAGGTCATACAACTTGAATCCTTTGTATCTAGTAGCATAGCCTAGAAATATACTTTTGATTGCTCTGTGGCCAAATTTTGACTTTTGGGGGTTTATGTTAGTTGCATAGTAAAGGCATACAAAGATTTTTAGGTTAGTGAAGTTAGGTGGTTTGCATATATGTCCTATATGATGATTTCCATGAGAGGATGGATATAGGTAGTCTATTTATAAGATAGGTAGTTTGTAAAATTGATGAGGGGTAATTTGGCTTGGAAGAGTAG
>CAOGCB010051825.1:0-44493 GCA_948266635.1 Cnidoscolus chayamansa
GAAAATCGAGAGCCAAAATTCAATGATAAATCAGCCTGTTGACAAAAGCATGAAAATTGAGGAATGAGTATAATCATCTTCAAATGAAAATGATTATTGTGACCATTAAATCATTTCACTCTATTATATATTTTAAAATAAAAATATATACAACTTATTATAATTGATTTATATATTATAAAATAACTTATTTGAAATATCATACCTTAAAAAAGAAAAGTTTGTCATATTAAAATAATATGCTAAATTAAATATACTTTTTAGAAAATATAATAAATCTTTATATTATAAATTAAGTTATGTATGAATTATATAATTATTATAAAAATATAAATTTATGCATAATAGTAAAATTGATCGAATTTAATAATCAGAGAATTTAATGAACCGTAAATTAAATTAATTGTGGTGCTAAGAAATTGGAAGTGTAACCATTTGATTATGATGATATATGGCTTCACAGATAGCTTCGTTTTAACCTCTAATTTTGACCAACGAGTATTGTAAGCTATTAAACCAATAAAGTCAACTAAAAGTACACATCTATTTAATATACAGCTAATTTAATTTATTGGATTTAAGAAATATTGTTGAAATAAAGAGAATAGGGTTTCCCAAAATTCCCAGACTCTATCCGAAGGCTTTAATTGTGAGAGATCCCATTCTATTGGAATGACATGTAAATTTATATTTTGAACGTTTTAGTGATCCACTAGTTTATGTGCCGTTTACGATTAGGATACCAAAACAAAGGACAAAAGAAGCCTATCCTCTCTCCAACCCATCAACTCTCATATATTCTTCTTTAAGAAGTCGTTCCTCTCCTCTTCGAAGCTTGATTTCCAATTGATAATTTGATACCATTTTTCCTCCTTTCATCGTCGGCAGCAACAGCTATCTCATTGAACATGAGCAATCCTCAAGCTAACAAAAAAGGGTTCTTGGGCTGGTGACAATAGCAATACCTCTTGTCAGACTAAAAGCTTCAAGGGGTCTAAAAACGAAGACAAGTTACAGTGTAAGAAGAAGGGATTAGAGAAGAAGATAAGAAAACCTTGATATGCCTTTCAAACAAGGAGCGGAGTTGATATTCTTGATGATGGATATAGATGAAGAAAGTATTGTTGAAGAATGAAGATCAATTACAGATTAGAAAAAAAATTTATTTCAATGTAATAATTTACATACTATAGTTTATAGGAAAAATCATTGTATGAAATTGAAACTATTCATGAATAATATATATAAACAAAAAGGTTATTTGTCTCTTCATCATTTACTAAATCAAATCAAATCAAATTGATCGAGCCAATTCAAATCAAACCAATCAATCAAATCAAATCGAAAATCAAACCAAATCTGGAATCGATGTCGATGATCAGCACAGTGAACTCAGAGGGTGGCATCACCGGCGAGTTGACACTACAAATCGCCAGGTTACTCAAGAACGACATCGGTAGTATCCCAGCTCCGGCTCAACTTTCCAATTCCGAGAAGGTCACTGTGAGCATCAAACTCAATGGAGAAAATTACCCCATATGGGCGCGACTCATGCGAGTAGAAATCGGTGTTTGAGGAAGGACCGGTTACATCACGGGAGCGACTCTGGCACCTCTGACTACAGATCCCGGATTCCTCCGTTGGGAATAGGAGGACCTTGGTGTTTTTTCATGGATCATTCAAAACGTCGAACCTAACTTGATAAATAACATCGCAGAATACCAATCGTCGAAATCGTTGTGGGATGCCCTCGCCGTAACATATGGAAGCGACGGCAACTCCCTGCAGATCTATGACCTGCACAATTAAGCGAGTTGTTAGATTCAAGGACAGCAGACCCTAGAGCAATATTGGAATAATTTTTGTGGACTGTGGATGGCGATAGATCGCCGGTGACTAAATCCTATGAAATCCGATGAGGACATCACCACATATAACAGAATAACTCAAGAAAATAGGTTGTTCAACTTCCTGGGGGATGCCCAACATGACGACATCCGAAGGGAGATCCTTCATTGGGAACGGCTTCTGTCAGTAAAATCGGCCTATGCGACAGTGCGCAAGGAGGTCGCCAGGCTTCGAATTTTGAAACCGGCAACCATTAGAGAGGCCGATTCGACATCACTAGAAGGATTGGGTGTCGGACTCCTCTCCCGGAACCCTAATCGAGCTTAACGATAGAGCACAGAGACCGGAAAGGGAGTCAACAAACAAAAACTCCACTGCAGTCACTATGGAATGTCGAAGCACACAAGGGAGACGTGCTTTAGGTTAGTTGGGTTCCCCGACTGGTGGGAGGACGACCACAAGCCCGAAAAATCTAATAAGAGCAGAGCAGCCGTCGCCGTGGGTAACAGTGAAGTCACCACCAGCGGACAAGGCAGCTTAGAAGGGGAGAAGCAGGGATTTGCAATGCTAGGGCTTGGGGGAGGCAGCGGCGCATCGCAAAAAGAAGAAGGTAAAGAACGAGGGCGGGTAGGGTTTCCAAAGAGACCCAAATGCGCAAGGCTCGGGCCACAGTCATGAGCCCAATGCCCTTAAATACTGCAAGACCGGGCCTCGGGTCCATGATTAGGGAGCGGAGCCTGGGCCCAACAATTGGGCTTCACAGCTGTAGCTCAACCCACAGCCCTGAAAAAATTATTTCTATGCAAAGAGCCCATGTAAAAGTCCGAGAAAAAGAAAAATGTTGGATTTTTTATTGTGAGGCTACAGACACTATGACATACGACTCCACTGATATAATTAAATCCTCATACACCAGCAAAACCAAAATACAGACAGCTAATGGGGGGTCATCAGAGGTCCAAGGGGCAGGAACAATTGAAATCTCTTCACATATTAAACTGTCTAATTACTTACATGTTCCCACGCTATCCTACAAACTTCTCTCTATCAATCATGTTACCCGTGAGTTGAACTGCCGAGTACTAATGTATCCACATTTTTGTCTATTGCAAGATATTTCTACGCAGGTGATCATTGGGCGTGGCAATGAGAAAGGTGGCTTATATTTTGTTGATGAGGTGGCACACAACGACACTGCAAATCTTGTTCACGAGTCGATTGACAAGCAAATTTGGTTGTGGCACCGGCGATTGGGACATCCATCCATAGTGTATCTTAAGATGTTATTTCTGTCTTTATTTTCTAATAGTATAGATTTTTCTAGCGAAACATGTATGCTTTCCAAAAATCATCGAACTACTTTCAAACCTAATAATGCCCACTCAGACTCCATTTTTTCTTTAGTACAACATGATGTGTGGGGACCGACTCCTAACTCACAAAATTGTCAATTTCGTTACTTTGTTTTATTTATTGATAATACCACACGAATGACATGGGTTTATTTAATAAAACATAAATCTGAGGTTCATGAGAAATTCTTTTCATTTTATCATATGGTATAAACCCAATTTCATAAAACCATTCAGATACTTCGAACTAATAATGGGGGAGAATATGTCAATACTTCTTTTCAAAGTTTCTGTACTTAAAATGACCTTATCCACCAAACCACATGTCCTAACACACCACAACAAAATGGTGTGGCTGAAAGGAAAAATCGATTTCTTTTGGAAATCATTAGTGCCCTCATGATTGAATCCCATGTCCCACATTTTTTTTTGCCTGAAGCCGTTACCACAGCAACCTATCTCCTCAACCATCTCCCCACCAAAATTCTAAACTTTCAAACACCTCTTTAAGTTCTGTCTACTCATATCCCCTCTCCACCAATCACATCTCTTCCTCCAAAAATCTTTGGGTCCTTTGTCTTTATACATATTCCAAAAACTGATCGAACTAAGTTTAACCCTTGTGCTCTCAAATGTGTATTTGTTAGGTATGCCAATCATCAGAAAGGGTATCAATGTTATCATCCTCCCACCCGACGGTTTTATGTAACCATGGATTGCAATTTTGTTGAAACCGAGTACTATTACTCAAACCTTCTCAGGGATTAGGGGGAGAGTTGTAGTAATCCACTGAGATTGTTGTGTAAGCCAACTTTGCCTGCAGTTGGCTCAACAGAGCAAGTGAACAGTGTCACCGTGCCTACCGTTGAAAACAAGATACAATCCACTGAACCAGTGCCAATTCCAAATGATAGTCCTGTGGAGTATACTCTTGAGGTAAGAAATATTTCTGATGATGAGATTATTACAGTGTCTGAAACTAACCATGACAGTGTGCCCACACTTGAAGAAATAACTGAAGAGAGAGTCATATATATTCTACCACCAATGAGTACTAGAGAGATACCACCAAAGAGGTACTCTCCAGAGGACAAATCAGGATCTTCAAGATATCCAATAGCAGACTTAGTCAGGGGAGTCTCTCTAATGAAGCAAGAACATTCATGAGCACCGTTTACACAGAAGATATTCCAAAAAATACACCATAGGGCTTGCAGAAAAAAGAATAGAGAGAAGCAATGGAAGCAGAGCTGGAGGCTCTAAGAAAAAATGAAACGTGGGAAGTATGTGAACTACAAGTAGGAAAAAGACCAGTGGGTTGCAAATATATATTCACTATTAAGTACAGAACAAATGGTACTATAGAGAGACACAAAGTAAGATTGGTAGCGAAGGGTTACACACATACTTATGGTATAGATTACTCATAAGTATTCTCACATGTTGTCAAGATTGACACCATCAGTGTCACATACGATTTTTAGGACCTAAAAAATTAGATGCCTAAAATAAAGAAATAAATAAATTGATATATAATCATTTAAATTTAATCATTAATCAAACCCGTTTTTGTTTTTAATCCCTCTATACATATTTAATCAGATATTTGCCTGGGAATTATACAAACATTTTTATTTTTAAAATTTATTTAATAAAATAAAATTAAAAATATAATATACAAATTCTTAAATAGTGTTGAAAATTTAAAATTTTGTAAACATACATTAAAAAAAAAAAAAAGAAAAACCATGTCTGATAAAGTCTGTAATAAATTTTCACATTCTCAGCTGAATTTACTATAGAAAATCAGCTTTATTTTATTTTTCTCACTATATATATATATATATATATATATAATTTCATAAAAAAGGAAAAATACTTATTAGTTAGTATTAGTAGTAATAATAAAATTGTGGTCAAATTAGACAATAAAAAAATATAATAAAATGCCACTCTTAGTGAATTTATATTATAAACCAACTTTATTTTATTTATATAGATACAAATATATAAATATGTACAAATTTTAATTTTTTTATATAATCATATTTTATATTTATAAATTATCGAAAGAAAATATTAAATTAAATTAAATTAAATTAAAATTAAAAAAAAAAAAAAATTCAAACATCCTATAGTCTTAATCGAATAATCGACAAGCAATTGAAGGAAGCCCAATAGCTTATAAGTTGTAATTGTGGCCAGAGAAGGACAACGTGTCACCTCCGCTCCCTCCAAACCAGTGTCCATACTCCACAGCCGCCCGCCGTGATCGTCAAAAGCTCACAACAAAACTGTCCATCGCCACCAATAGAGAGATATAATTAGAAATTTATTTTTATTTATCATAATTAAATTTTAGATAAAGCACAAAAAACGAAAAAAATATAGAGTATGACAAAATAATTCCAAGGGTATTTTCGCGAATGCAAATCAGTAGAAAAAAGGCATATTCGGTGGAGAAAAGGGTAAATTCGTAATTTAAAGCCAAATGCGAGGTTTATCAGCCATCAAACCAGCTAATAGGGTTATTGCGTTGGGACTCTACTGGATTGCCAGTTCGTCACTGGAGCCTGTCTAAAACCCTGACACAAAATCCACACAATCCTTTCGTTTTCACTATTTCTTCCTGTTTGAGGCTTATGGTCGATACTTCCGATTTGCAGTGATTTTTATGGGCTATAGATACAATCGATTTTTTACAAGAAACATCACTGGCCATGGCTCTCCCTCTTGGCAAGCTAACTATCCTTGTTGGTGCAGGTCCGTACAACTCTTCCGTTCTCTAATTTTCCCTGCTGATCGCAATTCGTCTCGAACGTTTTTTTATCATAGAGTACTTAGGGCTTTTGATAAACTCTAGGTTTGACTTGATATCTTTGTTGATGTGGTTGGATTCGTAAAACTTACGATTTTGCTTTAATGTGATCGGTTGAAGATTAATCACCAGCTCACTTAGCTAGCATTCGTAAGGGTTGCGAATGAATACCTATTTCAATTGTATGAAAGTATGATTTATTTAGACTTAGAACGAACGAAAATCTCTTAAGGTGGAGCGTAGCTCATTGATAGGTATTATATGTTACTCTTTCAGATATTGATTGAGACATACATTTTGAGGCGTTTTGATGGTTTTATAATTTCGAAATTTTGTCCCTACGCTTTGCTTTTGCGTACTACTTTTAACATCAAGCATTGATGCACTCTTTTGCTGTTGGTTTTTCACTAGTGTTGTTTATAGACATAATTAAAAATCAATATTGAATTTTTTTTTAAGAGGAATAATGTTATGGCTCACTGAATTAATTATCTCATGGCATTTAGGTATTCTTGGCTCTGTTCTTGCAAAAGAGGGGCGATTGTCAAATGTGTCTGATTTTGTTTCAGGTGCATTCAAGGTAATTGTAGGACTGAAGTTATTTTGGCTCTTTGAATTGCATAAACTCAAATTTACTTTTGGCCTTTATGGCTTTATCTATAGAATAAAGTTAGACTTGTTTGCAGGTTTATCAACTATTATCATGGGAGTTATGTTTACATCTGTCATAGAAAAAATTTACTCTTGTTGTCTCTTAATTTTCTTTTCCATGGGAAGATATGTGTGCATTGATGCTGAGAAGACTTAGAAGTTAGTTATTTATCATAATAATAATAATAATAATTTCCTGCCCTTTTATTGGTCATGGAGTATTCCATATTGGTTCTCATATTGGCTTGAGCTATTTTCCAGGTTCATTTGTGGAGAAATAATGCATAGTTGGTTTCCTGGTTTCATTAATCTAGGATATGATAGCATGCTATTGGTTTTGCACTTTTGCTTTATATTATGATCTTATAACCTTCGCCATGATAATGTGAGTCATGTGACCTTTTTCAACCTTTTGTGCATTTAGGTTTCGTTGTTTGTGGTTTATACAGGACAGGTGAAAACTGATATTTGATGGATTCGCAACATGAAATATGTTCCTTACAAGTTCGGTTTCATCATTAGTTCATTACTGTCTGTATCTTCTTAGACATTATGATTTTGTTCACTCATGGGCTTTGTTTGATTTGTGTAAAATATTTTCCTGGATAGCATTTTCTAGTGTTTGTGTTCTATAGGCAAATTGGATAGGGGGGAAAGTTATCCTAATGGAAAGGTAACCTAAGTCATTGTTGGACTTTTACAAACTCATAATCATAACAAGGAACAACCAAGTCCTTTTGGTTGATTTAGCTTTACAACTAGAGAACATAATTTTTGGTCTGTCAAAAAATTTTCTTTTCCAAGATTTGTTTCTCACAGAGATTTAGACTGTTCAATACTAATATATTTGTATTTTATTGCAGATTGCTTTTAAGCAAATTAAACGAGATGATTCTACCTCATCAATTCGCAAGCCACATAATGATTCTTTGATGGCACAGGTTTGCATGTTGGCCTCTTTTTTTGTCTTAGATTTTCATTTTAATCTAAATTCAGATGAAGCATGGTAGCCTGAATGGTAATGAATGTACAAAATAATTGTCAGCTGTTTGAGGATACATAGAAATATGCACTTCCTTCAAAATGGAGGCGAATCTTTTTTCTTTGAAATTTTAAGTGTTCATTTGTTTATGTTTGCGCTTGTGCACACACACTGAGCATTGAATGGAAGCAGTATTGAGAGTGGTTGTTAAGAATCATATTTCCTTTGCAATTCTTGTCAAATCTGCTCATCATTTTATGAATAAGACTATCATTTGCTTGGAAATTTCTGCCAGAGAATATGAATATGGATCGTGTTATTGACTTTTATAGGTTAACAGCCTTCGGCAGGAGCTGCAAATGATAGCATCAAACAGATCTGTTACTATAGTAACTGCAAGTGGGACAGGTTTGAGTTTGTCATACTTTGAATAATAATAAAAAATCCGTGACATTCTATTTCTTGAGAAGTTTGGACCTGTATTTGTTATTAGTATTCTTGGATTCAATTATCTAACCAGAGAAGATCTTTCTACTTATCGTTTTGAATTTTTCTTGTGGTATATTGACCTTTGACTTTAGACTTTCTCTGGTGTGCTCATAATGTGCAGGTGCAAGTAGATATGGTGTAATTGTTGTTGTGGGTGTGGTTGGATATGGCTATGTTTGGTGGAAGGTGATGTTGTTATCTCTACAATGTTTTTGGAATAATTGATAAGAAACTAAATACAAGATGAATTCATATAGCACAAGGCGTCTTATCAGACCTAACCTTTTGATAATTTGGTTGTACTTGGAAATTCTTCATAGTTCCCCACTCCCCTCTCTCCTCCTTCACACTGTCCTAACTATGGCAACTAATTTGAAACAAAATTTACCTGTTTGATATTGGCAGTGTATAGATTTAGTTTGTATGGCTATAACAGTATAACATGCATCAAGGAATAAATCACAACAGTTAGTTGATTTTTAATTTGTTTCTCTGTGCTGAAGATTATGGCATGGTGGCTTGTTTTATTGTTTGGTGACTATTTTTCTCAAATGAAGTACAGTAAACGTAAATGTTTTAGATTTTTTTATTGCTCATTGAACCCCAGTTGTTATGGTTTGCTATGAGCATCTGACACGTGTATGTATGTGTTGATGGTCAGATTTACCT
The DNA here is from genome assembly GCA_948266635.1 of Cnidoscolus chayamansa. Classification (NCBI taxonomy): domain Eukaryota; kingdom Viridiplantae; phylum Streptophyta; class Magnoliopsida; order Malpighiales; family Euphorbiaceae; genus Cnidoscolus; species Cnidoscolus chayamansa. The sequence continues at coordinate 8,810 of CAOGCB010051825.1, forward strand.
GTTCTTGAAGATTTTCATAGATCCTGCTGCCGATTTGAACTCTTCATGTCAAAATATCCTTGTATGATTTAGAGTAAAAAAGTGAAGAGTTGTGGTCAAAATGTTGTCAAGGTCTTCAAAATTTTTGAAGTGTTGTGTAAGCGAATTCAGCAATGAAATTAGGTGCTTATTGATTGTGAGACCATAATCTTTTGAATGCATGTTGGGTGTGAAAAGTATGTGTATTCTTTAATGGTGTGTTTCAGATGCATGATGTTCTTGGTGATGGCTGATGTCTTGAATTTTTGTATATTTTTAGGGTTGGAAACTTCCGGACTTTATGTTTGCGACAAGACGGAGTTTATCTGATGCTTGCACTTCTATAGCTCAACAGCTTGAAAATGTTTATGCATCAATCAGGGTAAGTTTTCTTTTTTATATAGATGTTTAGTTTTGAATCCGCCATTTTATTTAAGAGAGTGTAAACCTTAATCATGTGCCATGCTACACAGCTGTGGCCTCAATCACCCCTAATTCTCTTTTGCAATTCTTTCTTTTTTAATCTTTTCTTGTCCTAAAAGTTTTCTACCCCCCTATGTTTGAGCTTACATTCTTGTATTTGTTTGATTGTTTGCTTCTGACATTGAAAAATAAAGTGGTTTCTTAGCCAGAGCTTCTTTTATTTGTTTATTTATTTATTTATATATTTATTTATATATATAGAGTACCAGGAGGCAATTGTCTTCAAATATTGATCGTGTAGATTCTAATTTGAATGAGGTTGCTTCACTCACTGCTAATACACAAGAAAAGGTGATCCAATCTAGATAGCCTACTAAAATATTTTCATATATTGGAGCATTCATACTTCAAACTTAAACGAGGTTTGTCAACCTATTTAGGTTACTGAACTGTTGGAAGATTCAGAAAGGATTGGCCATGATGTTCGATATGTTCGTGATGCTGTTGAAACACTGGTAAACTATCTTGAAAGATGAAATTTGCTTCATTTAATTTCATGCACTCTTTTTCCAGATGCAGATAGAGGACTCATTTGATCTTTTTTCTTTTCCTAATTTGTAGGAACTAAAAATCAGTAGAATAGAAGGGAAGCAGGTAATTGTTATTAACTAATTATCAATCTCATGGCTGTCTTATCAGCAGTAACTTGTTTATCTGATGGTCATTATCAAACCTTCTGAATTGTCTTTTTAGGAAATGACAAATGTTGGAGTCAAGAAGTTGGTTGACTATGCCTACAATTTGGAAAATAACTTACTTGAAAATAATACTCAGGCATGTATCCAGCCTTTTGTTTTTAATATCTGAAATGAACCAGATTTGATTTGTTTTTCATGTCTGTTGAAGGACTGAGCTTTTTTAGTCTTTCTTCACTTGCATTGCTTCGTGTTATGCAAAGTAAAACTAGAAAATTTCATCTCATCTCTTTGTTAAGCGTGGTTAGAACTTCTATAAATAGATTCTCTTTTGCACTTATAGCCATGAGATTCTTCCATTAATCATGTTCCTAAATTGTGTAGGCCTCATCATCCAGTTCACGAATTACATTCTCGTCAAAGGTAATATTTTATTTCCAACACATGTATAGTGAAGCTAGTTTGAGTTGGATAGATGAATATTTATATTTTTAAAAACTTTGATAATTCTTAATTTTTTTTTTTACTTTTTGGTTCTTTGCTTAGTCCTGAATTCTGTTCAGCACTGGAAATTCAGAATATGAAACTGAATGCATTTGTCGCCTGGCACGTCTAGCCCGATTAATGTATTCTGTTATATCATTTCATCGACTATAAGCTTAAAATGTCATGACCACAGTGCTTGCTCTGTTTATGTAGTTTGCTGATCACAATTATTCTCACTAGTGTGTTTATTCTTCTACAGAAGGGCTCTTTGCCTCTTCCATCAAGTGAACCAACTTCTCCATCTGTTTCTAGTGGATCTCTGGAGGTTTGTTGAGTTGCTGAAAATTTATCATTCCTTTACTTGGGATCACATGCAGGCAATATTTTTTGTGGGCATCAGTGAGAGATGATTCATCATGTCTTTCACGTTCACCTCTTTTCCCTGCTCTACTGCATCTGAAATTTAAAGAATTGTCCTCGCTGATTTTGAATTCAAGCCAATGGCTACTTTCCTTTAGGAACTTATTTGTAGATTAGAAGATAGCTCTTTTACCTGAATTCTTTTTCCCTTTTTTTCTTCCATCTTATTCCCTTGCTTGACTTGATATTTTATAGGTTCAAAGACCCCTTCTCCACAGGGCTGCCTCAGTCACCCCCCAGCAGGTTGAACATGAATTTCGATGTGCATTATACATACTTTTTCCATGCTCTTCTATGGCATCTCAATGGCTTAAATTATGTATCAGGTGAGTAATGGGATTTCAGCGGCAGTCGAGTTTTCAAACAATCCTGGGATTTTGAATAGCATTTGTGCTCCAGAAGAAACAAATAATGGCTCTTCAAGTTGGTTTAAGCCAACATTTTTTAGAACGTGGAGTGCAGCAAATGCAGTACAGCAAACAAGTTCAAGCAGACAGAAATCTTGACGAGATATTAAATCTTAAATATGGGGTAATTAGTCGTACATTGGTAGGTGTTTCAGTACCTTCCCATGAATATAGAAACCAAACTGGTACCGGATTTTGTAGAGATTTTTATGATGAGGTTGCTAGATATCATATCATTCTTGGCACATGTATAAATTTGGTGCTTTTTGGACTCTTAGAAGGGGAAAGAAAGAGGAAAACAAGTTGCATATTAATTATTATTATTATTATTATTATTATTATTATTATTATCATGTTGTCTACTGGGATAATCTCTACCAATAGAAGAAACTCACTGTTTTTTGCCCCCATCTCTAAATACATAATTTAAATTCCTTTCGTTCTTTCTCTTTATCATTTATATAGGGACTCGAATGTGGAACTTTAGTGCATACACTGTCACTGTATCAACAATATATAACAATTAGAATACAGGCTTTATGTCGTGCTTGTGTTTTAATTCGTCTGGAGAAACATACAATAGTTTTATTCTTAATTCAGCATCATTTGGAGTGGCAATATGTAACTAGAAAATGCTGAATAAATTGATATGGGTTGTTGATTAAATTAGTTGGTTGGATTATGATTTTTAATTCAGAAACCGATTATTTTATATTTGATAATCTATAATATAAAAAATTTGGGAATGTTTATTTGTGATTGATATTAAGAGGTCTCAATTATTTATTATAAAATTACGCATGGCTTCAACAAGCCATGCTTGGTAACCGAGGTCATGGCTCTGCATGCTTTCGATCCTTTTGTTCGACCATGTTTCGGTCTAGGATGAAGACCGGCTTGCAAGGGTGCAAGTGATGTTGGAGCTTCATAAATTTCGTGCATTTGTGAAGACTTCGCTGTCGTGATTCACCGCATCAATTCGTCCCTAAACTGCATCAATTATAGGCAGCTCTTGTGCTTTGCTGTGTTACGTTCCTAGTCTCTAGTTCTTCTTGTGTTTTTGGGTTGGATTTTCTGTAAATGTTCGTAACCCGTCAGTCTTTAATAAAGAAAATATTATATAATTTAATGCATTAATGTAAATCAAAATATGATAAAAATTGAATATAAAAAAGCAAAGAATGCAAATTAATTCAATTTAATCTAATTTAAATTTTATTTTAATTTTTAAAGAATTTATTATAAATTTAATTTTGCTTTATTTTTATTCAAATTTAATGCATAATTTTCAATTTAATTAAATTATTTTAAAAAAATCCAGCTACATTAAATCGTTAAAATAAAATAAAAAAATTGAACTTATTAAAAGAAAAATTCAATTTTCTGAACTATATCAATATAATAGGATTGAAAATTATAAACTAATCATATGCTATATTATGTGGAATTAATATATACAATGTCAATGCAATTAAAAATAAATGAGTGTAAAAGAATATTAATAGTTTATTTTATAGGACTTAAGACTACATTTAATACGTTCTTTTATAAAACTCCATTCGTTACTGTGTTAAAATACTAAAACAGAACTCAGTTTCGAGTTCACGAACCGAGTCAGGCAGAGCAATAACTCGACTGGATCGTTTCCCGCCAATTAACTACCTCGATTCGCGCGCAGATTAACGAAGAATGGAATGTAGATTTAACCTTTTCATCATAACTGCTCAGCTCTCGGCTATCTCCTCCTGCCATTCCTCTGTGATCGTGCGTCAAATATCTGAAAAACCCTGATACAAAGCTGAAAAAAATGGAGATCCTTCGACGTCAGGGGAAGCCTCATTCCAACGACGTCGTTTCCACTCTCCCTCTCTATCGTTCTGCACCTGCTCTTGATGTCAGACTCGAAGATTTCGAGCTCTACGCCTTGGATCGCCTTCGAGGTCACTACTTTTCCCCCTTCTTCAGTATCATTTATGCTTCCTGCTTATTTTCAGTACCGATTTTCTTATGTAAAATCGATTTCTAGGGTTGAATCTGATGAATATTCATACTCATTGTGTCATTTGATGCTTGAAATTGCAGTTCTTAAAGGAATCTCTGATGGATTGTCCCGCGGGAAGAAGCCAGAAGAAATGGAAAAATCGGTAATTCATTGTTTAACCTAGGATCATGGAACTCAAATCCCCCCTCTCTTTAGGGGCCATATCTTATCTGTTGATTGCTTGTTTGGTTTTTTTTTTATAAAGGTAAATGACCTATGGAAAGTAAATATGAAGCATCCGCAGGCATTAGAAGTCCTCAACAAGGATATTATATCTCACTTTGTTCTGCGTCTAGTGTACTGTAGAACGTAAGCTTGGTGATTTGCTATTTTTACCTAACCCATAGCTCTAACTTGAAATTGTATTCTTAATTTCATATTTGGTTGTTTTCTTTTCTTATTTCTGTAGAGAGGACCTGAGGAAATGGTTTCTTTCCATGGAGACTGCTCTTTTTCGCCATCGATTTCGCCTTTTAACTGCTGATGCTCAGGTGGGATCAATTTATTGATAAATTGTTTTGCGTGTTTTCCTTTCCAAGATAGATGCTGATCAACTGCACTTTGGTCTTGGCTAGAGGGCTCAATTGGCAGAGTTTGGACTTCCATACAGCGTGGTTGCGAGGGCTGAATTTGAGGTTATCATTCTGCAACCATTTGTTCTTTGTTTTTTCTAACACATTTCAGAAATTTCATTTTATTGGCTTTGGTAATTTCATAAATCCTGAAAAATTTACATTTGTTGCTTCCTTCTAAACACATGTAGACCGTTTACTGATTAAATATAGTTAAAATGATGTTAGATTTCATGTGAAGTTGCAGGGTGTAAAGGAAAAATTAGTTCAAGTTGCCCGTTCGATTGGTCAGCCTATACCGTCTTGTAAGAGATTTTCTTTCTTGGCCTTTCATTTCAATAGTGTGACCAGCCATGCTTGCTTTCTATTTTGTTTCAAGTTTAATTCTGTTATCGCTCATTTGTTTCATTCCTTGCTTGTTGTATTCATCCAGGAGAACCAATATTGTATATTAAGTTGTCAAACTAATAGCCTTTTCTTGAAACATTATACTTGATGTTAATTAACATTTGATTATACTACCACAGTGCTGAAAATTTTCTGGCTTCTATTAATTTTTGGGTAAGTTCATTTTCTTAATAGGATTCAATTGGGAGAATTTGAAGGTGTCAAAATTTCTTTTCTGTAGTTTCTAGAAACCAATTAGGAAGTTATTCATAAAGGTCCAAATTTTCTGACTTAGCAGTTCCACGTGTGCACTGTTGCTCCTTCCTTCTTTGATACTTCAAATACAGAGGTGGAGAAAGAAATAAATTTGTATCCTATCTGGGAGTTAAAAATCTGCATATTACTTTTCATCCTTGCTATTAGCTAAGCCTTTTCCTTGATGCTCTGGATCTGATTATGCAGCACCTGGATAGTCCCAAGCGAATTCCCCTAATTTTGTCAGTTTTCTCTATGGGAGAGCCCTAATTTATCTGTGTGCAAAGTTCTATGTCCAACTGTGCACCCTCTTTAGTTGATCAGGAACAGCCTTAAAGTTTGAGTCTTATAATTGTCCTCTATTAACAATTTAACATATGAAGCTACTATATATGAAATTTGAAATACGTATGGTTGTGTTATAAACTTACAATATTATGATATATTTGGGCCCCAAACTTCTAACATCATTTTAAAATTTTGAAAAATGGCATTATCTATTTTGTTTTACAAGAAAAATTAATGATGTTACTGAACATTCCAATTCTAATATGCATTCTTTTTATTTTGTTCTTCCTTTTCCTTTTTGCAGCTGATGCTATATTCTACAAGGTATTTTTTTTTTTGCTTGATTACTTTATAGCATCTGTATGAGATGCTTTTTCCCCCATTATTATCTCTATCATCATCATCTGAGAACAGGGGCATGTCATGGGTTCATGGCATAAATAAGAGCATAGATTGTACAGTAGCTATATTTATATATAGTCAAGGTGTTTATGTTAGCATCATCTTGGTTGATGTAATTCTTCGGGCCAATTGTCAGTCATTAAATATCAAACACCTTGTTGCTTTGTGGACTGGTGGAATATGTGTTACTTTCAATCCTTACTACTTTTTCTTTGAGTGGAGATATGATTTAAAATGTCTTTTGAAGGTTATATTTCTATAGGATTTCATAAGCAAGGAGGAGGCAGTGTGTCTTAGAAGGAGGAACTTCCCCATTTGTGGATCTTTGATAGATTTTCATCTCGTATTGGTGTATTTTATGTAACTTAACCCATGTTTATTTTTACCTGCTTCATTGAAGGTGCCATTTGAAGAAGTTCCAGAACTTGTAGCTGGTCGTAGGGTTTTTATTTGTAAAGGGCATGCCTATGTTGCCGTGAATCAGGTAATTTCTACTTTTATATTTAACTTTCTGGTTTAAACCACAAAAGTCAGTGGCTGTTCAAAGATTTGAATAATGCTTGTCTACTTTCATCTTCTAGGTTGTCTCGCTTGTTGTTACACAATTTCGAAGTCTTCTATCAAAGGCACTTATCCTAACAAACAGGTTATTATTATTGGTTGATGGTTCAAAATCTTCTGTGCTTCCACTGTTTTTTGTTTGAATAATGCGAATATCCGCATTAGTTCTTATTCAATGAACATATCTAAGAAATTGACATTAAGGGAAGGTTTTATACACAGAATCATATTGTGCCTGAGTTGTGCTGCTGCGTGGAGAAATCTTTGCACAGCTGCATAAGTCTAGCTATTTGGTTTCTTTTACCCAAAGTTTTGCAATTGTGGAATTTCCTTTTGCAGGAAATGGACATCAATGATCAGAGAACAAGAAAAGGATCGCTTAACTCCTGTGAGTGTGAAATCATGAATCCTTGAATAAAATTAGGCTTCCTACTTTTTTAAATGTTTTATTTGGTGTAATGTTTGGGAACCTCCATAGATTGTGGAAGCCCTATGCTCGAGCTATCTGGGTCCTGACTATTCTCAGGTTTTTCAGTACCACTCTATGTGCTTTGTTCCGTTACTATAGGTCACAGTTTCAAGATAATTAAGACATATTCAAATGACTGCCTTTACAGCCTAAAGAATTTGCAGAGATATCTATTAAAGACATTGACTTGGTTGCTAAGAGCTCATTCCCTCTATGCATGCGCCACCTGTTTGAAAAAGTAAGTTCTGTTATTTTAAATTTTCTTACTATTTTTTTTCCTTCCTCTTGCCCTGGTTCTTAAAATTAATGGCCATAATTTTCTTTATTCTTTTTCCTGTTTACTTATTATTCTGTGCCACAATTTGCAGCTCAGAGAAGATCATCATTTAAAGCATGGAGGAAGGATGCAATTAGGTCTTTTTCTCAAGGTTCTCTTTTGTATATTAAATTCTTGCTCTGCCTTGATGAGTATATGCATATCTGATGCTTCAGAATCATCACTCATTCTGCTGGCTTACATCTCTCACCTCCAATTTCAGTTATCTGAATTGATCACACACTTTTTACCATCTACTAGACAACATGCTTTCCAAGTTTGTACTCGAGTTTATACTGGTGGTTTCTATAATTGTGTAATGAGATGATCCATACATCAGTCTAAGAGCTTCAATTTGCAGTTACTTATATATGTTCCTAAGCCCCCTTTTAACTTAAATTAGTACTTACTGATTTCGTTAAGCATTTCTCTCATTTGCCCTTTAGGGAGTTGGTTTGAAGTTGGATGATGCTCTTGCATTCTGGAAAGCAGAATTCTCCCAGAAGGTAAGTTTATTGTCAAATTAATGGTGATATTGTTTTTCCTTCCAAAATTACAATTTCTTTAGGATTTTATTTGTTTAGTATTATAAATTGCATCTCCAGAAATAACATTCATATTGTAATTTTAATATTATACATTACATGTTGCTTTGGCTTTCAAAACCTGGAGATAGAATATGTTCTCATGCCTAAGTTTGTTATTTACTTCTGCTAATCTGTGATTAATATGGTTAAAGGAGATTTTACCTTGGAGTCCCACTTCCTGCAATCGTCATGTGCATGCTGTGGTATTTTGGGGTACTATATTTGGGAATTAAATCCACATAATAACTATCAATGGCTTCTTTAACTTGCTGTAGGTTGGTGCAGAGAGGTTTGACAAAGAATATGCCTACAGCATACGCCATAATTATGGAAGAGAAGGAAAGAGAACAGTAAGATTTTTAACCTATCAGCACTGCTTTCTTATTGAGATATTGAATATTTCATTATTGTCATAGTAGACTATGTTTAGGAGCATGTCATGATTTAGATCTGAACAATGACACTATGATATGAAAAATAAACAATTGTTGTAATGTAAATCTGTTGCAAACATTAGTAGATTGAAATTTTTTTTTTCTCTCTACTGATATCCTTGGTAAGTTCTTTTGTTTCCTTAAAGCTCCTTAAATCTTCACAAGCATTCCCTCTGCAATACAGGTATATCCATTTGTCCGTGTGTGTGTTTTTGTTGTTGCAGGATTATACACCTTATTCTTGTCAAAAGATAATATCTTTAACACCTGGTGTAGGAGATCATCATGGCTGTCCATATCGGCATTTCAGGTCAGTTCTCTAACCGATTTGGTTTTTTGGGGACATGAAATTAGGCACAGCAGAAAAATAACTCAACTAGACAAGTGTTTGTGACTAGTCATTTCGATAATCAGCAATCCTCAGCTTTGTTCTCACTCTGAGTTTCAGATGTTTACAATCTGCCTCTGCCTATTGCAGTTCTTGTCCTTCACATGGGACTGGGGAATATCCTGACCATGGCTAACCAACCATCATGGAAATACTAATTTTGGTGTATTCATCACAGAATTTTATTGACAATTTAATGAGGGTTATATTATTTTTGAAGAAATGACCTTTGCAAACCAGTATAATTAAAATAGTTTTTTTCCTTGCTTCCAACTTCTTTATATGCATGTACCTCCTTAAATTTGTTGTTACAATCAACATCTGGTTTACACAAAGCCTCATAGCACTTGGGCTTCTTAATAAAAAGCAATGCAAGGACATTCTGTTGAATAATCTGACTTCAAGTAGTAAGTGCCTGAAGTGATGACACTGCTTAAGTTCATTTTATTATGGCACTTCTTAGAGAATATGGATCCTGACATTTATGGTTGAATTCCTTGTATAGATTAGTTATCCTATTACATTTATATTACTCTTACACTAAATTAAGGGAAAGAAAAAGAGTTGAATATTACCTTTCTGATGTTTATGTATATTTTTTCCGCCTCACATGATACTGTTAATTGATTGCTAAACGATCAAATTCTTGTTTTGACATGACAGTGAGGAAAACTTGAGGGCAGCCCTCTGTAGAATGGGAGTGAATGGCGGTGCAGTGGATGATGTGATGGACAAAGTGCGAAATAGACATTATCAGGTTGTGAGATTGCCAGTTGCCTGTGATTTTGCTTTCAATTGGACTTCCTCTTCTTCCCTTTTTTTATTACATTGTTTTGGTCGTTATAATTTGGATTTATATGATTGACTTGGTAAAATACAGTTGGCGTGCACTTTGACATTCGAGGCTATTCATGGGTTATCATGTGATGCTGGAATTAACCATCCTAACCAATACTTCACTGACAGCCAAAAGACCCTGAAAGTCAAGGTAGATGCTATGGTTTTTGAACACTGATTAACCTTAATATGAAGTTTTGATCTGTGTGAAGGATTACTTCATGAAGAAGTCATATCTGGTAGTTGATGAAATTTTTTATTTCCTGGGTGACTAGAATCCAGACATTTAATTGAGTCCTCCAAGTTTACGTTGGAATGAATAGGATGATGGGTTGCCCCTAGTTGAGGCAGTCACCATCATTATTATTGTGATATTTGACAGACTTAAAGCTTAATGTGGCCTATGTCTTTAGAGGTAAGAGCAATATTAGTAGCTTCTTTGGATTGTCATGAATCAAAAGTTGCGTGTGCTGCTAGGATTCTCATCCAATGCATAGAATGATTGTTGTGGTCCTGCTTACTACACAATTTACTTAATCAATCAACGATGGATGTTTGGAATATGTCGATGGATTAATTTAGAACTACAAAAAAAGAATGAAATAAATTGATTTCAATACGTATTTTTCATTAATATCTACAAAATCAAATTTCTCAGTATTTGTGTTCTAGTGATGGTAACCTCACCTTCTTCTGTGTTGAGTGCTTTTTCTTGTACCCGTGATGAATTTTAGTTCCAATCCTCGTGATACGAGATTCAGTATCTTAGCATGGAGGGCCTATTCTACGAAATCTTAAGAAGCCTTTTTCACATTGTATGAAAGGAGGGGACATTGTGCTAATGTGTTTATTCATTGCAGAGCCATTCCTCGGAGCAAGGAGAATCTACTGGGGATAGATAATGCTGCTCCCTTTTTCAGGTTTGTCATTTTATGGAGCACTAGTTCCTCGTAACGGATTCCTTGTAAAACTGTTTTATCACGTGTAATGTAGTGCTTTCAGTCATATAACTGGCCCACAACACCCAACTTATTGAGCAATTAGTCGATTTTAACAATTTAATATTACGTATTCCGATTTTCCACTCACAAGAAGCAATCCTAGGCTTAAAACTTTGGTGTAGGTAAAAAGATGCACTTGACTGAGATTGATTAGCTTGTCTGAGTGAACATATTGGAATTATATTAGGCTTGTCCCCTTTATGCTCAAGAACCTATCAATTGGGCCATCGACCAACGCGTTAGTTGTTGGTCCTCCAGCTGTCCACAAAATTTTATTGACTGGCAGGAAAATAACCCACTTGACCACCTTGGGTATGTCAGAATTTGTTTAGCAAAAAAATTGTGGTATGGTTAAAATGTGGAAGGTTGTTCTGGTGCTTGGGTTATATGGATTAATTGGCTAGATTAGTTGGGCCAATGGGTCTATGCTGCATATAGGTGGATCCATATACTAAGAGAAGCACCGTATTCCTTCTATATGTTAGGAGCTGAAATTGACCTCATTTAAAAGTTTTGTGGAAATAACGTGTTAGGAGTTTATTGTGTCTTGTGAAAAAATGAATGGCAGTTACCTCAATATTTTACATGTTTTTTTTTTTTCTTGAAAAATGTGTGGACTGAAGAAAAAAGAAAAAGAGGAAAGAATGTTTCTTGTGTTCTATGAAAAGATGAAATGACGCAATTATATTTTACATAATCCATGCTGCACACGGGTTAAAACTACAATTCCAAATAAGATGTGCCTCTCTCTGTATTCATAATATGGAAGCCATTAGGAGTCGCGATCATGAAATGATTTTTGGTTGAGATTAGGAAGGCTCTGAATCAAGCTCTAGTTGTTTTATCAAACGATTTGTCAGAAATAATGAATTTAGATCTAGTTTCGATATTTGATTGAAAGCGATTTCAATTTCAATTTCAATCCAAGTTTACCTCTTCAAAAAAAAAAAATGTTGAAATTAAGTCACTGGATAAATGATTAATTTAATTGTAATTCAGTTTAAGAAAGAGGAGAGCGGTCAAGTTCTATTAATTTTGAACATATGAACTGTAAATCGATTAGTTTTGAGGTATGATATGGGATTGATTTTGAGCATAAATATTTGCGGTGTGTATTAAGGGAAGAGAACTTGTTTTTTTAAAGTATTTTTATTTTATTTAATTTTATTGATTTCAGGTGAAAATGGGAGTTATTGCAACAATTGAGAGTTGCATGTACTTGGTGGAGGCATGAATGTTATTGTTAAAATATGAAGTCTATATGTAATATTATATTATATTATGGTTTAGTAGAACACTTAAAAAAGCATTATTATGATGTATTTGGAAGAAGCGGAATGTTGGGAGAATTTCTATATCTGGCTATACAATGGTCCCAGCCCATTTATATTATTTTTTTTTTTTAATTTTCTGGTGGGGAGAAATTAATTTAAAAAGGTTAAAAAAATAAATGAGAATTAATTTAGCAACTGGGGGGGCTATCATGAATGTGAATTATATAAATGATGTGTATAGGAGGACAGTTTGGGAGTGGAGTTGGTCCCTTTATCCTGGGGGAAAGAAATGAAATGGGAATATTCTCTCTTGGAAAAGAGTTGTTAAATGGATACAACTTGCTGCTGCGGCGCTCTTATTGAAAAAAATCACTTCTATCTGAGCCGATATTATTATTATTTTAACTCATGCTTCTTTCTAGTGTAGGCTCAACTCCGGCTAAAGAAAAAGAAAAATAAAATCTGTATCTTCAAGGGTGTGGGCCCTCACAGTTGGGCCATATTTCAGAAATTGAACTGTAAGATCTGATTATCTTTGTTTTCTTTTGACTTTTAACTTTTAGTTTAATTTTTTGCATCAATTAATCGCTTAATTGAATTTAATATTGTATATATATTATAATAAATCTCATATTTGTGTTTTTTTTTATTATACAAATTCATTATTTTATTATGCATTTTTAATTTTTATACCCTCAGTTCAAAAAATTTATGTTTTCTTTTCTATAAAGTTTAATGTTCACTTATCATGATAGACTGAAATTTCTTTTAGTCTATTTATTAGCTAGTCTATGTATTTTTTTAATTATTAATTTATTATAAAACAAGTTAATCACGAGAGAAGATGTCCAAAGATCAGCAACTCAATTTTATATATATGGGCTATACAAATAATTTTTAATATTATTAAATTAAAATATATTCATGATTAATTAATTAGCCATAAAGTGATGAGCATTAATTAAATTGAGAATTAACAAACCATCCAATAAGATGTAAAAGTGCTGATGATAATTATCAGTTGTCGATCGGATAACATACTAATTTACGAGATTGATTGATTTTTTTTTGGTAACAAAATTATTTATTATAAAATAATTAATTCATAATGAACAATGAGAGTTATATCCGGATGCACCATTTATTATATATTACTTAATTATTTTTATTATATTTCATAATTTAAAGTTTTTAACGTTCTTTTTTTTATATTATTATTAAACCTTAAATTTATTAGAATATACAATTTCAAGTTGATATTTCAAAATAGTAAAAATAAATAAATAAATTTACTAAAGCTAATTAAATGAATAATTTGAAACAATGGGAATTTAGAAGAACTGCACTTTAGAAAAAAATAAAATAAAATTTGTGAATGACAAATAATTATAATGTATGAAAATTAAAGAGTGGAAAATCAATCAATGAATTTAATGAAGGAAATAAATTTAAATATAAATAAATAAATAAATAAATAAATAATTTAATTAAATAATAATAGGAGAAAGAAAAAGTTGGTTTATGTTGGACGTAGAAAGGGTAAGAGTCTGCCTTAAGGGACAACTTGTGAACAAGGAATGTGATTTACTGCCCCTAAAAACATACACTTTAATGTCTCAGAAAGATTTTATACATTACTTGGTCTTCATTGATCATCAGAATATACAGACTGAACCACCAAACATATCGAGTAAAAGAGGCATTGGAGGATAAAGATTTTATTTCTTTATATAATACCCCCATCTTAAATCAACAAGAAAATATGTCTTAAGAAGTCTGCAAACAAGAGACGTTAAACCGCAAAAAAATATATAAAAATAAAAAAATCTGTAGTCATGTTTCAGTTGACTTGAAACCCTACTCCTGGAAAACTGTGGAGAGTCAAAATCCAACGGGTAAGAGGAGACACCAACAAAGACTTGTGGTAGAGAGTTCCCATGATGCCAAAGCTCAAGACTTTCAAAGATCAATATCCCAATACATACCCCACCCAACAAGCACACATCATGGAATGTGGAACACAAGAAACCCATACCTTTCTTTTCCACACCCTTGTACTTCTCTCTCTCTCTCTTGAAAGCTACTACACCCTGTCGCTTTCCCTGCCACTCGTTTTTTTGGGTTTTGTTTTCTTTTTCATCTTTGCTACATTATTAGTTTTCTTTTCTTCTTTCCCTTCTCCTAGCATAGGTCGACAAGCCTAAAAAGGAATGGGAAGATACTTGGAAAGAGCAACCCTCTTGCTCTTCGTAGTCACCTTCTATCCTTTTTCAATCCAATCCCTTCCCCACAGTTTCTAACTTGAATGAATACATTATCCACTTTTCTTGTTTCTTGCAATAATTTTCACAATAAAAATCCCACTTGTTTCCTTTCTGTTCTGTTCAAGCCTTGGAACTCAAAAACTATACCCTTTCCTTTCTCTTTCAAGTTTATTCATCAATCAATTTGTTGTCTGCTATCTAATTGGCTTCTTCTGCTTCTGCTTCCTGTCCTTCTCTATCCTTTGCAATTTTTGTATAACTGCTTCCTCAGTGTTTTAGATTTCCAGCTCTTGCTTCGTTTTTACTTCCACCTGCAGCTGTTTCCTTTCCCGCCTCTTCTTCAATATTTTTCCTGCGACTTGAAAGCCTGGAGGTTACCATAAAGACTGGATTTTTGCCTCTTCTTCGCTTGATTTCCTGGGTTCTCTCAGGTACCCATCATTAAACTGCTCTTTATGCTGCTTTTTTTTTGTTGTTTATTACTTTTGAATTACCAAAAATTTGTGTAAATTTCTGGTTATTTTGAGCTTCTTTATCTTGCAATAGAAAACTGTTCTTGTAAAAGAAAAAGCACACAACAAAAGCAATCGCAAACAGTAGCAGTCAGCAATACATGTGGTTCTCCTTGCTACTGCTAGAATAAAGTGGTATTGGCAACTTTTTTTTTTTCAAGAAAAATCTCTCCTTCAATTAGTAAAGAGCCTTTACAGATATTAGAAAAATAATCATTTTTTAGTTAACTTCTAGTTCTTAGCTGCCGTCAGCCACTCATGCTTGGCCTATAATCAAATTGTTTAACTGTTTAACCCATTCAAAGATGGTATACTTTTGTCATTAAATGAACTAGTAATTTTTTGAAGCAAAAATGGTTTGTGAATTATTCTCTTTAAGAAAAAGTAAAATCTCCGAGGCTGCTCGTGGATGGGACGAGAATGCTAACTAGCATATGATGTGACAGGTATCCATTGTATGAATAGCATTAAAATTGCACTTTTATTGTTAAAAGGGCAATGACTAATATGGCCATTTTTCCTTGGAAATTTCTTCTGTGACACACCAAGTTCATTAGGATGGATATTTTCTCTTGTAACTTGGAAAACAAAGGTAAAGAGTATCTCTTCGAATTGATCTCCTATCATACCATTTTGTTGCACATGAATTCTTTCCCCATAAATATTTTTTCTCCTATGAAAAATCTGTTCTTGTTTCTTGGTTTCTTGAATGATTGTGTAATGGTTTCTTGGTGGATCACTTGGAGAAGAATTTTGTTTGCAGGGACAGAACGAGAGAAAAATACTTACAAGACTAAGATGTTCTATGGGATACAATTTTAAGACAACTTGGAGATTAGCTGAATTGGAAAATCAAAATATTTCTCATATTACTCAAAATCCTTTGTTAAGTAGCTTAGGGGTGCATCAGGGTAGGGAGCATTGCTCAGTGGAGTTAAAATTAGGGAATTCAGGTGATTTGGAGGACAAGTTGGCAGAGAAATTTGCAGGTTCGGGAGACATTTTAATGGAATCATCATCATCTGGAACATCGAAAAGAGTTCGGACACCTGCCATTGGAACCCAAGTTCCTTCGTGCTTGGTTGATGGATGCACTTCAGATCTTAGCAAATGCAGGGACTATCATCGACGACATAAAGTTTGTGAGCTCCACTCCAAGACCCCCAAGGTTTTTATTAAAGGTCAAGAACAGCGATTTTGTCAGCAATGCAGCAGGTAAGAACTTCAATGCTTTGAAGTTAGAATTCTTTGATTTCAGCTGTTCTCTGCACTTAGGGTTTGATTACCATTGATTTTTTTTAATAGTAAGAGCTTATATTAAAGGGTGACATTATTTTATAAGAGCTTAAATTCCATAGTCTTCACATTCTCCACTAGATACAAAGATGTAGCTTTATGATGCTACAGTTGTAGTCCAGGCATTCTTGGTAGTAACATTCACAGTAAAGTTTCCCAACAATGGAGTTTCAGTCTGTAAAATGCTTGGTTACCAAAATTGATGCTGCAAATGAATGCTTTGCCATTAAAGAGAAGGCCAGATTCAAAGAGGAGGATTTCCTTAAATAGTTCCAGTTTGATTACTGCTCTTTCATGCATGTGCTTTGTTGGTATTTTCTTGGGTTAACAGGGTAAAAGTAAATTATGTGGTCAATTTCAGATAATTGATTGTGCTGCTTAGTTAAAATGGACAGGAGAAAGTAATGGCAGAAGTATCTTAAGTTTTCTTCATTTTTCCAACATCACTTTTCCTGTCTTATGGATTTTCTAGTGATTAATTGAAGCTCTGATTTTTCTCAAGCAGACCCTCTTAATTCCTTTGGCTGGGGATATGACATATCACTGCTCATCCCCTAAAGATAATAGTTTGCTTACAAAATCTCCATTGTTCTGAATGCTCCGGTAATAATAGGTTCCATTCCTTGGGGGAGTTTGATGAAGGAAAGCGAAGCTGCCGGAAACGCCTTGATGGACATAACCGGCGTCGAAGGAAGCCTCAGCCTGATTCTCTGTCTGTAAATTCTGCAAGGTTGTTTTCCAATCACCAAGGTTCGATTTTCCACTTTAAGAAATTTCTGTTATGTTTGCCATCGTCTTGTTTCCTGTTCAGTGAACTTCCTTTTCTTTAACCATCAAATTGGAAGCTTCTTGTTTTTTTAATAAAAAACAAGGGTGTTGATTGAAGTCACAAAACTACGTCACAGGTACTAGATATTTGCAGTTTGGTGGCTCTCAAATGTTTGTTGCTAGTTCTGAGAGCTCTTCATGGACTGCGGCAGTCAAATCCGAGTATGATCCAATGCTTTACCCAAGTCAATCCTCACTAAACTTCAGCAGTGGGAAAAACCTTTTTCCTGGCTCCTTGTCTCAGGACTATGGAAGTGGAAAGCAGTTTCAATTCTCACAATGCACTAGTTCTGCTCTCCCTGGAGAAGTTGTCTGTCAAACAATTGTTGACACATATTCCACATTAGGCAGTAGCCAAAAAATGTTCTGTGATGGATCAAATCAAGTGGTTAACTCGAACTGTGCTCTCTCTCTTCTGTCATCTCCATCAACTGAGACTCAGGAGATTGGCTTGAGCCACATGGTGCAACCTGACTTGAACCCCACAGCTCAGTCCCTGATCCCCAGTCTGAACTTTAGCATTCTCGGAAAGGAAAGTGGTCCTGTTGATTCTGTTATGGTCTCTGATGGCAATAGTAATGCCAATCTCCAGGGTCAGGGTATATTTCCAATTGGACTTGATGGGTCATCTGCGAGTGGATCTCTTCAGACACTTTCCTTCTCTTGGGAGTAATAGCACCATTTCCTACTCTTGGATAGCTGCTTTATATATGAAAAATAAAAGGACTTAAATGTCCTAAACCATTGGATTGCTTTGGGTTCGTTATGATGCTTCTGAAATGTGCCAGATCCCTACTCAGACAACTCTACTGTACCGTTTGCATGTGTTTCTCCTTTTTTTTTCTGTTATTTTTCCTGTTCATTAAACCTTGAATTTCCTATGTTGTAAGAAAATGCCTCTTCTGAAGAAATAAGTACATTATTGCCTTCCAAAGGTGTTATCTCAGTGCTAATAGTTTTTTTTTTGTCAAACTCGTACTGGGATGATCTCCTTGAGATGCTCCTTGGTGGCATCTGATTTGTAGTTCTGTTGCATTTTCTGGGAAACTTGCAAGTTCAGAGCAGTAGGACTTGGATAAAGATAAAAGATTCAAGCCGTACCGGCAATCGCTGGAAATGGATAAAGCTGATGGAGGTATGGCCAAAAGGATGAAGCTGAGAACACCTGAATGCGTTAACAACATTATTATTTAATATAAAAATTTCATGATTATATTTCCAAGATTATAAATTTTTACTTTATGGTATTTATTTATTCGACTGTAAAATTTATATTCCAGATTTGTGCTTCCAAGAAACCCAATGAACTCCACAACCATGATATTCATGTGCAAAAAGATGGTAAGATGGAAGTGAAAAAAGCAAGCAAATGGTTACTGATGGCAATCAATTAATAAATAGGACATATTCTAAAGCTTGATTGATGATGACCATATTGTCTACAAAAATCAATCAGATGTTCACTCAATCAAAACAAGAATGAAGAATATATCTCACACCAAAGAAAACACTCATTAAGATAAGTTTATGCACTGAAGGAGATGCTCTTAATTCCTTGGGGATTGATTATAAACACATCTCCTAATTATGGAATTTAAACTGCATCTTAATCCTAATAAGCTTATCTAAATTTCTACAAGTAAATATTGTTTACGTACATAATTGAAGTTCGAGTTTGAGATCTCACTACCCACTAGAAATTAGACTATAATTCTCCATTTTTTTACGCTCTAACTTATTTATCTTTCTCGGAGAAATTTTCTTTTCGCTGCAACATGGGAATTAATTCTCATTATCTCAAGCATACCTATCACTTGGATTGACATGGAATAATACATCAAAGATGACTCAATAACATTAAAGTAAAATTCATTGGTGGAAATGCAAGGTTAATTACCTTTCTCATTGCAAAATTACAGCCTCTGTTATGATGTAGGCCATGCCCTTCCCTTGATGCTGGTTCATTGCATTTGTATTATTTTCAAAGTTCAGCTGAAGATCAAAGAACCGATCTGACTTAATTACATTATCTTGAGCTATTTGCATTCCGTCCCAATTTTTGTAGGACAAAAAGAGGCCCAAAATCCGTAACTGGTATGCTGATCTCATATGAGCATATTCCCTCACATCAGTCAGGGTCAGGCAATGGTGATAAACTCTATTAAGATGCCAGACAATAAGTAGCTAGTTCTTTCTGTGTCCTAAAAATCCTTAGAAAGATAGATAATGAAAAACATGAGCTGTCAAGAATCGTCATGGATGTAACTAATAAAGGGACTGTCCCTTTTATAAGTTTCTCATGCATAATTTATTTGTGTGCTTTAGCTTGGAAGCTACACTGACATTGGCACACAGTTCTTTCTAAATTCTTGAAAAACAACGACATCGTTTCGTCCCTTTCAAATTGCTTTTGGACCTTCCAACACGGTTAATGCAGAGGATTGCATTTGGGTCTAAAGTTAAAAGCAAAAAAGAAATACCCTTGTAAGTATATGAAGTGAAAAGAACATTAGAATCAAATAATTTAAGATATTTTCACAAATAAAATAATAAGACTTAGATATGTTACAAAGTCATGATTTAAGATAAATATAGATTTAAAATCTTTGAGATATTCTTGATAATATACCATTCAAGAATGTACTATGTTCCTATTGCTTTGTTTAAGCATTCTTTTGTGATATCAAGAAATAGTTTAGAATTTTAGATTAAGAAAAAGAAAGAAAACTCATATCTAATGTGGGGTTGCTATCAAACCCCATTTTATCCATAATCCAAACAGAAAACAAGATTAAAAGCTCAACAAAATGAATGGGAATATATCCAAAATACCACAAAACATATAACCTAAGAGGGGAACGAATGGGCGGTGGGCCAACGAGAAGCTTCATGTCTATCTTCATAAACAACTTTTGTCCAATTCACAAGAATAGACACTTATTGGTCAGTTCCCATACTCCAATCAAAAGCCACCACCTCACCCTTTTAGGGTGCAATTATCTCATTTACAGAACATGCAGAGGCATATTTTTCTGCTTGTATAACTACATAACAACCTCTATATATAGCTTTCGTGGTTCTTGTGGTGAACACAGGCGCTTGATAGAGTTTGGCTGTTGCATATCTTCATTCTTCACTGGTGATCATACCCAAGAAATGGAGTCTAGCCGCAAGGGAAGAGAGTTATTCAGAAGCAAACTAGCCAAAGCCAAGACTTTTCTTAGAGGGAATTCCAAGGCTTGTCCGCCATTGCCAGGGCAATATAGTAGCAATAACAAAGTTAGTCCAAGCCCAAGTAGCTCATCAATCCGAAGGGTGTCTAGTGCTCAACCTAGTTCTATGCCACTGCAACACAGCAGCAAGGTCAGTCCTAGTCCATACACCCCATACTATAGTTCCTTGGATCTTCCCAAAACCCAACCAATCCAAAAGGTTTGCTTCCATGACTACCGTGGTGATGAAAATGTTGATATGAAGACTGCAAGCTACATTTCTTATGTTCGTGAGGGTTTTCAAGGTAGAGAAGCTTGATTCTGAGGCATGGTAAAAGGATTCAGATTCTCTCATATATTATTTAACAGCAATATAGACTGTCATTTTGATCTTTTTTTTTTCTGGTAAAAATGAATTTGCAACTGATTAAGAAATAATGATCAGAGAGGTTGCTCATATGTATTAATATCTATATCAATTATGAGTTTTAATTTATCAGAGAATCCAGAGAGCAAAAGCAAGACATTATGAAATATTATACACAGAATTAGTGACTAACTAAGCCAATCCAAACCATATTATAAAGTATAATTATCATAATTAAGTGGAGGCCTTAGAACATATTCTCACATAATACATTATATTATATTATATTTGAAAATCAAGAACCTAGCTAGCTAATGATCAAAATAGCTAGGGCCAGTTGGAAAAACTTCACCATGAAGAGGCCTGTTTGGTAATATTGGTGCAGTTTTCTTTTACAAAAACAAAAGGGTAATGTGACATTTAATTCACTTGTGACAGTGAGAGGCCACCCTTTCTAGGGTTGCCACCATGCCTACTACACATGACCCCCCTTTTTTTTTTTTAATTTCTTACCTTTCATATTAATCTAATTTTAATTTAAATTGAAATTAGGTATTCTAATTTAAAGGAATGAGAATCAAATTAGAAATCGAATTACTGAATTGATATTGAAAATGACACCCATAATTTATTACTATTTAAAAAATTATTAAAATATTTATATTTAATAGAATGAAAGATCTAATAATAATTATTTTAATTAAAAAAATAAGGAATTTTTTGGGAGAAAGATTGAAGGTATAATCATTCTAAAAAAAATAAAAAATCAGTAATAAAATTTATTAAAAAAATTAAAAAATATATTATTAATAAAAAATATTATCCATCATTTAAAATATCAATATTTAATTACTGATTATTTACAAGGAGACGTGCCTTCCTTGACGAAAAGTATCCAACAATGGGATAAGGTCCACGTGTCATTATGATTGACGTTGATAGTGTCTGCCTAAAAAAGAAAACAAATCTGACATCGATAAAGAAATTGATGGAGCCGTCCTAGCCATTGGATTTCCATCATATGGTCCCCTCTTGCAGTGCAGTGCAGTGCATGCCCACCTAATTAATTCCTGATAATTCAAAGCTAAAACTTGCATTCAAAGCATGATTCTACTTTCCTAATCTACTAATTCAGGACTAGTGAAATGGTTTCTAATTTGGGCACTAATGATCAACAAATGGATCATCACCATTCACCAAGTTTAAACTGCTTTCCATGGCTGACAACCAAATTTAACCATGTCTATGAAGGTTAAAAAGAGATGGGTGCATGTCCAAATGGAATAAATAGCGACACAGTTACTGTTTTGCAATAAACTTGCAGGATCCCATTCCCATGGTTTTTTTATATATATTCCTTGTTTTCACCAAACCAGAGAGCTCGCCACCCATTTGATTATAGTTCAGAACCAAGATTAAACACTTATATCATTAGGGTGCAGGTGCCTTTAACATGTTGGCTAAATTAAACCCATCTGCGTAGTAGTGGCCCAGTGGTGATTCATGATTGAAGAGGTGGAAATAAAGGCAGTTGGAAGATAGTCACAATCAAATAGGGGAAAGTGTGAAGTGTGTACTTGGGGTAGTGTTATTGAGGATACATACACATCAGGATTTAACTGTGTTATACTTTACAAGGCCTTGGCATCACAATAGCAAATTATAAAGAGAAGAAATTACATAGGCACCAACCAAAGTACTAGTGTATTAATTGATGGACCACATTAGAGTTCTTGAAACTTTTTAGCTTTCTTGGTGAACCCATGTGGGCTTGATTTTGTCACAATGCACTTGACGTGCTGTGCTATGCAACATTGGTCCCCCCCCCCCCCCCCCCCCCAGAGGCTCGTAGCTTGTTTCTTTTTTTATTTTTTTAAAAAACCCAATTATGGATTGTGTCATAGATATCGTTGATCCCTATACTAGTTGATTATAGCAAGACCACCAATCATATTTTTATATGCATTCTCTTTTGCATTTGCTGTTCCTGCCTAACGCATTATAATCTCTCTCAGTATTACCATATCAAGCTATGTTTCACTCTAAATACAAATATAACTGTCCCAGATCTTTTATTATTATTATTATTTTATTAAATTATATAATAATATTAAAATATATTTTTATTATATTAATGAAAATTTCAGACATAGCCTATGATAATGTTATCCCTATTAACATAAAATTGGAAGTAATGCAAATAATTCAAAAGTGAAAGTGAAAGAAAATAAGAGAGGTGAGCTGACAAAATGGAATCTTGCTTACACAGTAAGATGGGACATTTCAAAACAGTGATAATTTAATATGTGAATGGTGCTCATTAGTTTGAGGTACACTCTATTTTTTTTATATTTAAAAGTAAAAAGTCTTAACACACACAACAACCAAATATAATAAATTCAATTCCATCTTCAAATGGCAACTTTCAAACCCTCAATCCTTACTTTCTCCCTACTTGTTCAATTGGACACATGCATAAAAACATACATGATATTGATTATGATATTTTTCTATTGTTGGTAGACCTGTAAAAAAAAACTCTAATATCTGTTAAAAATAAAGAAAATAAAATAAATGTAAAAATAGAAATATTTTATTATTATTGCAATGTATCTCTAGTTAATTCAATTGTTCCTATTTAAGATGATTATCTGTAATATAAAAAATAAGTTTGAATAAAATAATTTCATTCTTTTTAAGTTTTCTAATACCCATTTGAATGATCCAATGATTAATTTTTTGGCATCATTACTTACCAAATTACATGTTCTATTCAATCATGAGTGAAAAAGTCTCTTTATCAGCACCGGCACTGTCTGAGACAGCCACTCTATCACAATAGATTGCTAGGTTGCTGTAAACACAAAACACACCACAATTAAATAATGATACTAGTAATCCACTTACAATTGAAGTAAAATTAAACAACCACAATTATGCATTGTGGGTAAGAATGATGGAGGTAGCGATTGGAGGCCGAGGACGTCTCAATCACATTGCTGAACATCCAGAACCCCCAGCAAAGACAGATACAACCTATCTAAGATAGTGGCAGAAGCATTTACAGTATTCTCGTGGATCACTCAAGCCATCGAGTCAAACCTGGTGCAATAATTTATTCATTATCCAACTGCAAGGACCTTGTGGAATGGCCTTGTTATAACTTATCAGAGTGGGAAAGACAGTCTACAAATCTTTGATCTGATGACCAAGGCAAACAAGATGTAGCAAGGATAATGTTCTTTGGAGGATTACTCTAGTACTTGCCAGAATCTGTGGATGGAGATTGATAGGCGGTGACCCAATCCAATGGAGTCACTAGCCGATATCAATACATACAACAGATTGCAACAAGAACACAGATTGTTCAAATTTTTATTTGGGCTTAACGATGAATTTGATGCAATCATACGGGACATTCTGAAATCATCACCACTTCCCTCAGTTGAAGCAGCATACGTGACGGTGCGCCGAGAAGTCACATGAAGAGCATTCTGAGCTCAACGGCAGGTTCGGTCGGTCACACCCCATCATTGGGAATCAGGGTAGGCTTAGCTGTAAAGGGGTAGGGACAAAATCGAATGGAGAAAACGAAGTTCCGCTGGTCAAATCCAGTAACCTCTTCATCCCGGTGGAAGACAGATCGAACATGTGATCATTGCGGCGTTAAGGGGCATCTCAGGCGAGAGTGTTTCCACATCGTTGGATATTCCAACTGGTGGGAACAAAAGGAGAAAAGATCAAACCAAGGGAAACCGGACATCCATCGCAAGAAAAGGACAACCGCCACAATGTTGGGTGGTCAGGAGATAATAATCACCGGTGAGGTGGCTCTGATATCCAAGGATATGGGTTCACCGTAGTCGGTATAAGGAGAACAGAAACAAGCATCGTGTGACAGGAAGGAGCAGGAACCAGTACCGCGCGAGCGTGACAGAAGGGAGCAGGAAGCGCCGCATGGAACCCTAGCCCAGGTAACACTATTAGGGCAAATTTATATGCTGGACAGGTGGAGAACCTCAGCAAGGCAAAATTACAAAAACGCCCCTCATCAGCAGAATTACAGAAATGCCCCTCCTCAGAATTACAAAATGCCCCTCGAAAAAATTAAAGAAAAAAATGGTAGGTGGATTTTATATTGTGGTGCCACTAATACAATGACATATGATAGGTTTGATATTATTAAATACAGTATCGCATAAAAACTGTATTCAGACTGCAAGTGGGGAACTAACACAGGTAGAAGGAGCAGGAGTTGTTGAATTAATACCTACACTGAAATTGTCTAACTGCTTATTTGTACCCTCCCTATCATACAAGTTGTTGTCTATTAGCCATGTTACAAAGGAATTAAATTGTACCATACTCATGTATCTCACATTTTGTGTTCTGCAGAATATCAGTATGAAGGAGATTATTAGGTGTGGCATTGAACGGAACAGACTATATTACATCAATGAAGTATCTAAAGAGGGATTTGCAATGCTAGCTCATGGATCTATGGACCGTCAAAGTTGGCTTTGGCATCGACGTTTGGGTCATCCTTCGCACGGTTATCTCAAATTACTGTTTCCAAAATTTTCTAGTTCAAATATACAATGTGATACATGTGTTTTTGCTAAGAGCCATAGACAATCATTTATGCCAAATAATACTCGTGTTGAACATGCTTTCTCTTTGATACATTCGGATGTATGGGGACCAGCTCTTGTCTCTGGATCTAGTGATTTCAAATATTTTATCCTATTTATTGATGATTGCACCAGAATGACTTGGATTTATTTTCTGAAACATAAGTCTGAAGTATTTTCTAAATTTGTTCACTTCTATCATCTAGTCCAACCTCAGTTTCAGAAACAAATTCAAATCCTTATATCTGATAAGGGGGGGGGGGAATATGTGTACAAATATATGCAAAGTTTTTGTTCTGAAAAAGGTCTCATTCATCAAACCACCTATCCCAATACTCCTCAACAGAATGGGATAGCTGAGCGAAAAAATCGCTTCCTTCTGAAAATCACTAGGGCCCTTATACTTGAATCTCATGTCCCTGTTTATTTATGGCCTAAAGCCGTGGCTACTGCCACTTATCTTGCCAACCACCTACCAACTAAAATTCTCACACTCCAATCCAAACCTTAGCTAATCATATACAAGTCCCACTAGCCTTAACACTCTCACCCTGTATTTTTGGATGCTCTGTCTTTGTTTATATTTCCAAGACAGACCGAACTAAATTTGATCATTGTGCTGAGAAATGTGTGTTTGTTGGATATGGAGTTCATAAAAAAGGATATCGCTGCTATAATCCAAACACCAGGCACATGTATACTACCATGGACTGTGATTTTCTAGAGATCGAGTATTTTTATTCAGGCACAACCCAATCCACGGTTCAGGGAGAGAAAGAACAAGGGAGAGAACCACTGGATTGGTTGCTCAGTAGTACATTGTCACCTCAATTCAGTGATCAAATACCAGTCAATATAGTACAGTCTGAACCAGTCAATGTAGTATAATTCGAACCAATCAATGCCACACCTTCTCGATCTCCTTCTACTGATATCCCTGAGGTTAGTAGTTCAGATTTTGGCACTATTCCTACTACTACTCCTGCTAATCATGAAAATGCAGAAAATGAGACAACAGGGGATGATCCACTACCATGATATATGCTTCCACCTAGGAGTACACAAGGAGTACCTCCGAAGAGATACATACCAGAACATGAACCTAGTTCAAGCAGATACCCTGTGGCAAATCTAGTAAGAGGAAACTTGATAGAAAGTGCCAAAGTTTTTGCAGCATAATTATATGCAGAAGATACTCCCAGAACGGTGGAAGAAGCTATGGAGAAACCTAAATGGCCTAAAGTAATGCAGATTAAGATGAATGCTTTAGAAAAGAATGGTACGTGGGAAAAGTGTACATTGCCTACATGGAAGAAAGCAGTAGGATGTAAATGGGTCTATACAATCAAGCGGAAGGCAGATGGCACGATAGAAAGATATAAGGCTAGACTGGTGGCTAAAGGATATACCCAAACCTATGGTATTAATTACTTATAGACATTTTCTCCGGTAACCAAGTTAGATACGATCGTAGTACTTTTTTCCATTGTAGCAAATCTAGATTGGCCTCTTCACCAGTTTGATGTTAAGAATGCCTTTCTTCATGGCGACTTAGCCGAAGAAGTATGTATGGATGCTCCACCTGGTTTCTCTCATGATTTTAAGCCACACGAGGCGTGTAGACTAAATAAAGCTGGGCTAAAGCAATCTCCAAGGGCATGGTTTGGACGGTTTACCATGGCAATGAGTAAATATGGGTATCAACAGAGCAATTCAGATCACACCTTATTTCTGAAGAGGAGAAAGGGAAAAGTTACATGTTTAATCATCTATGTAGATGATATGATTATCACCGAAGATGATGAGGAAGAAATGTCGAGGCTTCGAGACAACTTGTTTAAAGACTTTGAAATGAAGGATCTGGGAAATTTGAAGTATTTTCTGGGAATTGAAGTTTTGAGATCCAGACAGGGAATTTATATATCTTAGAGGAAGTATGTTTTCGATATGTTGGCTGAAACATAAATGGTTGACAGTAAGCCTGCTCCAACACCTATTGTGATGAATCATGGTTTAAATTTTGTAAAAGATGTGGAACCAGCAGATAGAAAGAGATACTAGCATTTAGTCGGAAAACTGATTTATTTGTCTCACACAAGACCTGATGTAGCATATGCAGTTGGAGTAATAAGCAAGTTTATGCACAACCCACAAAAAGATCACATGGATGCTGCACTACAGATACTGCGATACCTAAAGGGCTCACCAGGAAGAGGTATTTTGTTCAAAAGAAATGGGCATCTTAGAACATAGGGTTATACTGATGCAGATTGGGTTGGTAATCTTGTTGACCGAAGGTCTACATCAGGATATTTTACTATGATTGGAGATAACTTGGTCACTTGGAAAAGCAAGAAACAAAAGGTCGTATCACTATTTAGTGCAGAGATAGAATTTCAAGGTATAGCTCGAGGATTGGCTGGACTTTTATGGCTAGAAAGTTATTAACTGAGTTGGGCTTTTCGCCAAATGAGGCACTTCCATTGATGTGCGATAATAAAGCTGCAGTCAGTATATTAGAAAATCTAGTCCAACATGATCGAAATATGTCGAAGTTAATAGACATTTCATTAAAGAAAAGCTCGAAGGAGGAATTATTATGCTGCCATTTGTTTGATCAAATGACCAGTTAGCTGATATTCTTACAAAAGTTGCGACCGAAATAATATTTTATGATGCTTTGAGCAAGTTGGGTATCAAAGATCTAACGACCCAACTTGAGAGGGAATGTTAGAAATAAAGGAAACAAAATAAATGTAAAAATAGAAACATTTTATTATTGTTGTAATGTAGCCAGATTTACATTTGGTTACTGATTCAATTGTTCCTATTTAAGATGATTCTCTGTAATATTAAAAGTAAGTCTGAATAAAATAACTTCATTCTTCTCAAGTTTTCATAAATTAGTATAAATCTAAATGATTAACTGAAAAATCATGTATCAGATATAGAAAATCACTCCTTAAAAGAATTTGGATTCTTTTTATACAGAGACAATAAATAATAAGTAGTCATCAGATAGTGGATAATAAATTTTTTTAATGTGTTATATCAATATATAAAATTATAAATCTATATCAAATTAAATTGTTCATTCCCATAACATTAATTTTTTCAATAATCTTTACACCATTTGATAACTATGACCAACCAAATTATAGCGTATGTATATTTGTTTAATTTCTTATTAATTAAAATTAAAAAAAAAAACTAATTTCATCTCTCAAAATTAAAATTAAATAATTTCTTTGGACCTTCATCAATGGGGACTATAAGAGATAAAAAGGGTATGTTTATTTATAGAAACTAATCTTTCATATACGATAAATAAAATTATCAATTTAAAAAAAAAAAAATCAACATGAATAATGGTCATCTTTCAATTAAAAAAAAAATAATATGCAAATATTTGAATTTGCATAATAAGCCCATCAAACAGTTGCACATACAAATGCCTAAAATTCCCACATTTAATGATGATGTACTTAGAGAAAATGCTGGACATGCAAGTGACTTTCATTCCACGTTTTATTATTTTTCCTAATTGAATTTATATTAAAATATTTTTGAATTTAAATTGAGTTCGAATTATTTTAAATTAAAATCGAATATTAATAAATTTAAATTTAATTTATTTAATAAATAAATATGCGCATCTATATTGTCAACTATAATTATGGAAATTTTAATTGGGAATTATTTATTTCCTTTTTCCGAACACATTAATCGTGTGGAATTATCACTTTGACATTCCTAAATTAATTTCTTTAATTTTGTTTTAGTGGCACACGCATTCAGTCTTCAAAATTCAATGCCTTTTACCACTGCCACTATATTATTTATTAATCCAACAAATAGTAAAATTTGACTTGGACATAGTAATAAAAAATTTAACACGTGCGCAATTAGTGTAATAATTATGAACATTTAATCTAATTACTAATATCAATGTCTCAACAATATAAGTAAAACATGTTAGCTTTATAAGAGTATATTTTCGCCTTTTAATTTAATATCAATTTTAAGTAATGCCTAAGCTTGTAACTCAAAAATATTATTTACTATGTTCAATAAATTTAGATTTAAAAATAATTTGTAAATCGAAGTGATATATTTATTTTATTTAATTTAGAATTTATATCTAATCGAATTAATTAAAATTTGAAATTTAGAGTATTTTAAAATAAAAATTGAGAAAAAGGGTAGGGGTGTAAGCGTAAATAGAAGGGAGGAAACATACGAAGGTTCAGTTTGTTTAAGGTTAGGTCACATGATTGCCCGAACCCGAAAATGATCAGGTGGATTATCGGACGTCTTCACAATTCACTTCATCTTTTGACACGTAGCAATACCCTGGTCCATTTTGCATTTATTGCCACCAATATCACTTCCCTCTTTTCATAAGCATTCTCTGCTTTACCTCTACATCACACTTGTCCACCGTCCGATTCATTCCCACTTCCCCATCACACAACTCCAACTGTTTTGATTTACGTACAATAAAGCACTAGATGTTGTGATTCCCTTTCTTTCTTGCCTGTGTTTAGAGGGACGATTGTCGTATAATATGTCTTAAACAGAGGTTTAGGGAGGAAAAGAGAGGCTTTATATATACATATATATATTTTTTATTGGGTTTTATATTCCTGTGAAGGGTATAGCTAGATCGGTAGCTTACAGTCTTACACTAGGTGGGTGGTGGAGAGAGAGAGAGTATATAAATAAAGGGGTCAGAGAGCCAAGAAAGAAAGCTGATCAGAGAAGAATTGTTTGGTGTGTGAGCAATTTTTGTTAAAAGATAAGCTAAAGAGGAAGGGAGAGAAATGGGGAGAGGTAGGGTTGAATTGAAGAGGATTGAGAACAAGATTAACAGGCAAGTGACCTTTGCAAAGAGGA
Source organism: Cnidoscolus chayamansa (assembly GCA_948266635.1). NCBI lineage: Eukaryota > Viridiplantae > Streptophyta > Magnoliopsida > Malpighiales > Euphorbiaceae > Cnidoscolus > Cnidoscolus chayamansa. The sequence continues at coordinate 39,077 of CAOGCB010051825.1, forward strand.
GAAATGGGCTTTTGAAGAAAGCCTATGAGCTTTCCGTTCTTTGTGATGCCGAGGTTGCTCTCATCATCTTCTCTAATAGAGGAAAGCTGTACGAGTTTTGCAGTAGTTCAAGGTATATCACCAAAACAACCAAACTTTGTACCCCCCAATACACTAAAAAAGCTCCTCTCTTTTCCTTCCCTCTCTCTCTTAACCCACCTCACAGCTAGCTAGATTCTCTCATTTCTTTGATTCTTTTTTCTTGTTTTGAAATCTGACTTTAGATCTTATGAGCTTAGTGAGGTGATTTTTGCTGTTTTCAGTGTTGGTTTCTTTGAGCTTTTGTTTTGGAAGTAAAGAAAAGAAAAGAGAAACCAAAGACACAGAGAGAAATTAAAGTTTTTCTTTTTATCCCTGTAGAAGTTTTCCGTTTCCGTGTATGTCTCGGCGTTTATAGTAGGTTGAGTGTATGATGTTAGATCTGCTATTGGAAAACCAATAAAGGAGGATGAAGGAGGAGGAGGAGGAGGAGGAGAGAAGATCACTGTTATATTGACTACAAATCATTTTTATTTTCAAGTCTTTGCCTTTTTATTTCCATCTTTTTTTCCTCTTTTGTTGTGTCTCTGAGTTTTCCATTTTTGTTTCTTGAATTTCTGTGTTTTAAAAACAATAAAGTTTAATCATTCGATCGATCTGTTGCTTTTCAAAGCTCCTGAAAGCCTGATCATAGCTGATTTGTAGTTTTGTTTTAATTAAACAAAGCTCAGAAGTTCTTTACCTGTTAATTTCTTTAGAAACAACTTCTTGTTTATGGAGTTTGTTTGTTCTTTTGCTCGAGGTTTCTTCAGGATTCAGACGTGGCTTGTACCTTGATTTAACTCTTGAACTAGCTAGCTTTGTGTCTTTTGGCTTAAAATTTTCTTTTACAAGCTTTGTTTACTTTGATTCGGTCAGTTACTAAGCTTTAGTTTAAGAAATTTGGAATCAAATTGCTCTCTCTCTCTCTCTCTCTCTCTCCTGCAATATCTGATTTTAGGGTTTTGTTTGCCCTTCAAAACATATGTTCATGGCATTTTGGTTTTGTTTTTTATTTTATAATTTTAAGAATTTTTGTTGGCTTTTTTTTACCAGCTGCATCACAAGGGTAAAACAAAATCCATATAATGACAAATGATTTATTTCTCTCTTCCCCATGAACTTTGTTTCAGATGGTTTTGGATCAATCAAGCAAGCAGAATGAGACATTTTCCTTGTTCTTTTTCCCCCTGCTCTTTCAGATTAGTTCTTTCTTTTTGGAGATTCTGCTTTTTCCATTGGATCATAAACTTCTCCCTCCCTCCTCTCTTTTCATGTTTTCAATCAGTTCAAGTTTTCAATCACTTAATCTGATAGAGAAATAAATCTAGGGTTTTGATCTTCCCAAGGCTACCATGTATTTAGGGTTTCCTTTCTTCAGATCAGTCCTCTCTCCCTTTGATCTGCAAGAGTTTTCTTTCAGATGTGAATTTATGTTGATTATGATATGTGTTGAAGTCCGTAATTGAGTTCAAGTGCTCTGGAGTGATCAATCTAATGTCCACAGGATGCTCAAATTCCTCCTAATTAGCACCTTATTGGATCCAACTACAATATTATATTTTATGTGCTCATTTAGGGAATCCCTATATTAGTTCATCCTTGAGACCCCTTCTTTATATATATGCAAAATGCTGAGACTAAATAATGACATAAAACATAAGATTGCAATGAGGTTTTGCCTATTTTATCTTATATAATTTGTTAATTGCCACAATTGAGGAGGAGGAATTATATTTGCATTGCTTTTCTTTTCTTTTCTTTTCCTTTCATTTATTTCTTGGATGAAACTGAAGGGGTCTCAAGTTTAATCTTCACATTGTTTTCCCTTTTCATTCTTTAAAATTGCATAATTAATTTCAGTTGCTGTGACCATGAAGATATTCTCTTCTTCTATTGATTTAATAGATCAATGGACTCTAGACTTTGTCTTCTTAGTTAGCATTGCATAAATGGAACTTAATTTTTTAGTTCATGAACAAAAGAAAATAGAATAAAATAAAAAGATTGCTTTTTTTTTTCTTGCATCTTTTTATCTTTAATTTCCTCAAAAGCTTTTGCATTTAAGATATTGATGCTTAAATTCTTTTTTCATACATTTAACTTAGAAAATTATATTATCTCTTGAGTGTTCTCTCCATTCTTTCTTTCCTTGCAATGGTGCATGTGTTTCAAGTGCTTACGTTGTTAATCATGATTTCAAGAACATTTTTGCTCAAGATTCTCAGTCTAATATCCATCAACCTATAATGCATGAGTTTCATGATATTATTAATTTGGGGTTCATTATTGATATATCCAAGATTCATATAAGGTATGATAAATTGGATTAGTCCTCAAGTTCTCTATATTTGTTACAAGTTCAGTACAAAGTAAGACATTTTTTTAACTGGTTAATAATTAATGTTTTCGGAATGTAGCATGCTCAAGACACTTGAGAGGTACCAGAAATGCAACTATGGAGCGCCAGAAACAAATGTGTCTGCCAGGGAGGCTCTGGTAATGTCTTTTTAAGGCCAACTCCTTCTTTCTTAATCTTTTATGTGTGTTCATTCTTATGTATTGATGTATTTGTCTGTCTACGATACATATGTCAATACCATCCTAATATACTTGTGTTTATATCTTCACATATTCATTGTCAACATTCTTATCCATGTTAATCTTGTTTTGTATATGTTGTTTCTTCATTGACTAACACTCCATGCCATGCATACGTTACTGTTGTTATCTTGGTATTTTGTGACCTCTTGAGACCCTTATAGTATATCTACACTTCACCCATCCTATCAATCCTTTGCATCCTTCTTGTTTCTTTTATCCCTTTACATAAGAAAGAGAGAAAATTATTTGAATTGCGTGCTCTACGGAACCTTAATGACATCTCCCACTGATACGTTAGTTAAAAGATTCTTACACCAAATTTTCCAGTCTACATTTTTCAACATCTACAATAATGTTTTTTTTTCTTTTTTCTGAAAATACATTTGTTTCACCAAAACTCAATGCCAGAATGAATCTTTTTAAACTATATCATATTGAAAAATATACTATTGAGGAAGATCTTCTTCAATTCTAATGATTTAATTAATTACACTAGCTATACAACTGTTATTGGAATATGTTTCAGGTCCTGGCCACAAATATTTTTCTAATAATCCAAATCAAATTTATTGCGACTTTGAAATAACCTTCATATAAAGAAAGGGATGCATGCATAGATCACGTTGAAGTTGATAAGATCTTAACGTGCATTATCTGCGACTCCTTTTTTACGTATAACTTAGTTGGAATATTGATAATAGCTTTTAAAATATTGGTTAAAAGCTATTACAATAATATATTATTGAATTTTCTTGGTTATAGTCTATTTCAGACATTACTTTAACCTCTAGACTGTATCTTTTTTCTCTTTAATTTAAGTAGTAGCTCTATATGATTTAAACTAAACCATTTATATTCAAGATGTGGCATTTCACATGCTAGTTTTGTTTGGTTCTTTGCTTTTTTATATTTTGGTATTCCAAAAGAAGAAGAAAAAAGTAAAATTAGCTGAATAAAAATATAATATATTTAAAAGAAAAAAATTACTTACTCTCTAGATGTGTGAATCTTAAATTAAAAAAGAAAACATATTTGCAGAATCTAAGGTAATTTTGATTACTCTCTCTGTGAGTGTAGATTTGAAGTAGCTATAATTAATCTGATATCAGATATTAATAGGAAGTTCTATCACATAGAAAGATAGATAGTACCTCAACAGTGGGAGTAGTATATGTGTTCATGTTAAGTTTTTCTTGATTCTTTTTTCTTTTCTCTATTAATACAAATTTTTATTTTTGCTGATTAAAAAAATGGAGAGGCTTATGTAAAAAAAATGCACATTTGTTAGTGAAAAATAAAAGTAGAAAATGTAACCTTCTGAATCATTCTTGCTGCAAATGGAATTTTGCTGCTGTGTTTGCAGGAACTAAGTAGTCAGCAGGAATATCTGAAGCTTAAAGCTCGCTATGAAGCCCTGCAACGATCCCAGAGGTGAGCCCTTATATATCTTGCCTTATGCATGTGATATTTTCTTGAAAAGTCCATTACTTATTTCAAGAATGAAGTATGAAGTTTGAATATTGTACACTTGTGTTCTTGTTTTGCACTAGAAATCTTCTGGGAGAAGATCTTGGTCCTTTAAGCAGCAAAGAGCTTGAGTCACTTGAAAGGCAGCTCGATATGTCATTGAGGCAGATCAGATCAACGCGGGTAAATAGGCTTGATGCACAAAACTGAAGTCCTAACTTTTCACAGAAAAATTAAGATGTCTCACTTTTGTCGATCCTTCATCTTTTGCAGACCCAGTACATGCTGGATCAGCTCACTGACCTACAACGCAAGGTACGTATACTTGGAAGCCTCTGAAGATTTTCGTTCCTCATAGTTTTGTTGCTCAATTATCAATTTGTTGGATTCTTGCATGCAGGAACACATGCTGAACGAAGCAAATAAGACCTTGAAACAAAGGGTACGTAGGTTAAATTTCCAACTATACATGCCTTTTCTTGTTCTCACAATAAAAATAAAGAGCATCAATCTTGATCCAAGTTGATGTGCTGGTGCCTTTTCAGCTGGTTGAAGGATACCAAGTAAATGCAATGCAGTTGAATCCAAGTGCAGAAGATGTTGGTTTCGGACGCCAAGCACCTCAAACTCATGGTGATATCTTCTTTCATCCACTGGAGTGTGAACCCACTTTACAAATCGGGTATGCCTGGCTAGTCTCTCCTTTTTCTTCCTAGATAAACAAGATATAGATATCACATAAAATACGTAGATTTCATAAGAAAACCATGTATTGTTGGAAGGAATAGAATGTGTTGGTATTGCTGGTTTTGAGTTGCAGTGAAATATGGGTGCAGATACCAGCCTGATCCAATAACAGTGGTGACTGCTGGGCCAAGTGTGAATAATTACATGCCAGGATGGTTACCTTGATATGAAAGAAGAGTGCTGTCTTGATAAGCCATTGGTATGCATTTCCTCTGACAAGAATCAGCAAATTTATGTTTTGTTTGTTATTTCGATGTCGTAATTTGGATCTAAGTCAAATGTTTTTAATTGTGTAACTTAGGAACAACAGTTCAAGTAATGTGTGTGTGTCCTTCAGCAGTTGCAGGCTCTGTTTGAAATAATTGTCAACTTGCAATTTAGACCATTTAGTTAAGTTGTTAATTTATATCTGCTTCGCCCATCTCTTCATGCACATGAACAATGGAAAGCTTGAAAGTCATTATGGATTTGTAATATTGCACGTGGGGAAATGCAGCAACAGCAGCAGCACCTCTTGTAACTTGTGGGTATGTAAGAAGATG
>CAOGCB010051928.1:0-16025 GCA_948266635.1 Cnidoscolus chayamansa
ATCGGCGTCAATCGGGGTAGCTTGAAGAATTCTTTTGTTGTAATTATTTTATGGCATGTACTAGGCAGTCCTAGGTTGTCAGCACTTATTGTATTTTGATTTTTGGGCTATTTGTGTGCCCCTCTCTCCGATTGAAATGGATGTACTTCAATCAGTTGTGGTTGAACTATGTGAACTGTTTTGTTATGAAAGTGATATTAATGAAAGTGTGTTCCTTTAAAAATGTTGATTCTGATGCATTGAGAAAAAGTTTTAAATTCTGTTGAGATTTCAATTATGAGCATATGTGGTTTGATTGATTAATAGGTGAAATGAGACCGTCAAAGTGGCTAACCGAACCGGGGAACGGGTTAACCGGCGGTTAACTCGGGAACCGGCAAGGGGCTTCACATTATGTGTATGAGAGCTTTCCTTTTTAAAACTATTATTTTCTTTCAAAGTATTATCAAAACTTTGAGACTTTGTCAAAAGCTCTTTATTTTTCTTTTAAAAAATAATCATTGTTGAAGTCAATGAGAAAATTTGATTTTTTAAAAGCTCATTTTCATTTTTCAATTTTTCAATTTGATTTTTGAAAACTTTGTTTCTTTTGAATCGTTTCTCAAGGTCATCACACAAATTATGTAATTCTTCTAATAATTCATTATAGGAAAACTTATCATTATCACCAAAAGTAGAAGAAAATGAAGTTACCTCACTTTCATGATCAATGATATGTTCATTTAAGCTTTTATGATCATTACCTTCACATTTAGAGGATGTCAATACTTCTATGTTTTTTGCTCTTCTTGATTCCTTTTCATCATCTTCTAAAGTAAGTAGACATGTGTTGTCAATAATTGAGCTATCATTGAAGCTTTGTCCATGAGTGTCATCCACTTTCGATTTTTGCTCTATTTGTTTATGAGAGAATTGGTTTCCTACATTTTCAAATTCATCAACTTGACAATAGTGGTTAGTACTATACATGGACTTAAGAGAATTCCAAATATCTTTAGCACTAATACATTTAGAAATTTTGGCATAAACACTATCATGCAAAGAACTTCTCAAAATATGCATGGCTCTTATATTTGAAGAAAACATACAAATATTATAATCACTCCACTCAATTTTTGATCTTCCAGTGTAAGCTCTATCTTCCAATTTTATAAGGATAAAAGGATTATTCAAGATAACCCTCCAAGCATTTATAGGGATAAAAGGATTATTCAAGATAACCCTCCAAGCATTTGTATCAATAGATTGTAAGAAGATTTCCATTCTAAGTTTCCAATATGAAAAATTAGTTCCATCAAACAATGGTGGACTTGTAATGGAATGATTTTTCATTGAAGAGTTGTGATATAGTTGCTATCTTAGAAGTACTAGCCATAGTGTATGTGTGTGGATCCCTTTAAGGTGTTTAAACCCCAAGCAAAAGAGTTTGGCTCTCATACCAATGGTTGGTCCCTTATGTAGGTCCAAGAGGGGGTGAATTGGACCTTTTGATATTTTTTAAAATTCTTAGTTCCTTCTCTGAACTCTAAAGTAACTTTTTGATGAATCTCAGATTTTGTTAAAACTAGAACTTCTAGAACTCAGTTTTAGACTGTCAGAAATTTTAGAACTTTGTTTGTGAAGTATGCAACAAGCAATATTCTTTATGGATACAAAGAGCATATAAATTATCAGTTAGAGTAAGATTCAGTAAAATAAATACAAACACAAATCAATCAAGTATATATTTAAGTCAAAATAAGAGATAGGGAAGAGAATAAGAACTCATGGATTTTATAGTGGTTCGGCCTTCTTGCCTACATCCACTCTCCCAAAGCCTCCCTTTGAGAAGTTGCTACACTATTGACTCTTTTGAATGCAAGGGACAACCCTTTACAAATCTCTCAAGTTTTCCAAGGCTTTTGTAACCTTCTCCCAAGTTTTCCAAGGATCTTGTAACCTTCTTCCAAGTTTTCAAAAGCTCTTGTAACCTTCTCCCAAGTTTTCAAAGGCTCTTGTAACCTTATACAAGTGTTTTTCACCAAATACTCAGAACACAAGCTATCCCAAGCTTGCAATCAACCTTAAATAGGTTTTGATGGATGAAAGAAATTAACTCTTATTTTTCTCTTGTTACAGCTGAAGCTATAAAGAAGGAGAAGAGTTTGATTTGCCAATGTATGCTCAAGCGAAGAAAAGCTCTTTGTAATAAATTTTTTCAATGTAAAATTGCTTCTCTTAAGTGTAAATGAGATACTTCAACTTAATATATATGTTCTTGATGTAAACTAGCTGTTTGGAGAAGATCTGGGTTGGTTTGACACAGATTTCAGCAAAAACTAGCTGTTATTTTTGGACTTTAGTGTAGAGTTGATTTTAGAATCTGGGATCGTGAAAATAGAAGTTTTACTTTTGAAAGTCTTGGTTCTACTTTCAACTCAATGGCTATATTTACTTCAAATTTTGAAATCAATTTTTTGAAATTGATGTGTATCATATGAATATGCATGTATGAATGATTTAGCATGTTTGGCAATTCACACTCTTATACTTCTTTGTACAAGAATTTTAAAAATTACCCAATGCTCTACAAGCTTCAAATTCTTTGTGCTTCAAGCTTTATGGCTTTGTATTCTTGATTCTTCCTTCATTTACATTTTGTCAATATTAACCTGCAATCATTTGCTTCACAGAATTCCAACAAAGTGTATTTCTTTTAAAAGTAAAGAAAATTTCTATAAGTTTTAGAATCATCAAAATATGCTCATTTGAGCTCATGGGGTCAATAGACAACATATCATTTTTTTCACTTCTTGCAATTCAATTGAATTTTAAATAAAATTTAATTCTATTTATTTTATTTTTGTTTTATTTTATTTATTATTTTGAAAAGATTATTTTAAAATTTAAATCTTAAAGGAAATCATTTTGATGCAAAGTATTTTAATAAATGGCTTTTAAATTTGACAAATGAAGATAAAAAGAAAGACAAATTTGTTTTGTACAATAAAACCATAACTTTAATAATAGTCACAATTTTAGTCATTATCTGAAATCAATTTAATTCTAACCAAATATTCGTTAACCCTAGCTCATGTTTAACCATTGATCTTAAAATTCATCTCTTAACAACATATTGAGAAGCTTCATAAACAAATGCAAAGGTGACTTTGTGATCTATGGAGAAAGAAGAAGAGATAGTGTGGAGGCATTTATTTTTTAGGGTCATGGATAACGGTGTTACGAAAAGACTTGGTGGAGGTTAACTTGAAAAGGGAGGGAGAAGAGTGAAGGATTTCGAGGGAAAAGAATGGGTTTGATCGGTAGAGTGGAGGTGGAGAGAATAATGATGGAGAGAGAAATGAAGAAGAAATTTTAAAAAGAAGATAACATGTTACTTTTTGCATTTGAGGATCTCGAGATTAGAAGGTTTGATGGTTTTTCACATAAAAATTAAGTATCAGACGATTTTGCAATGAGAACGATATTTTTTGCTGCAATTATATGAATCCAAACTCTCTCTTTAATGGTGAAATTCAGAAATTTTACGTTAGAGAGTGAAATTGAAGGATTAATGGTTTATGAGAGATAAATAAATGCTAATCATAGTTTACTCTTAACTCATGTGAAAATTAGGATGTATTAAAAATTATAAATAAATGATAATCACAGTTTAATATTTTCTTTTTTTCAAATTTTGATTAATATTTGAGAATAATCTGACATTGGAATTTTATAGCTAGCAAGTATGTTTCAAATCAAGGTAAGATAGAAACTTGAAAAGGACACCAGTGATACGAGTGTGCTTTCTTTTCTCCTTCATTTACTTCTTAAGCCATTGAAAAGGATTAGACTGACATGCTCCAACACTTCAACACATTAGAGCTGCATGGATGAAGTGCCAATTCTTGTAAATTGTGAAATTGGTTAAAGTTTGATAATTATTCAACTTGTCGATTGCATTTTTTTTAATGAGAACATCTTGTTCACTACAATTTTGTAATTTTTCCTTTTTTGTTTGTACAGGGCAAAGCAGAACATCCAGAGATAAAGTTGCATTTTATTAATGGTATCTTTTTCTAGTCTTTGACAGCTTGGATTTTATGAATGTTCAAATCACTACTTTTTCTTCCCACATAATCTTAGTTTATCATAGTAAAAACAATTCATAAAACCCTACCAGTAAGCTGCCATAAACTCTTTTCTCTACGACTTACTTGGATTGAAATATGCACTTGAAAATGATTTCTTATGTCTATTAAGTGTGATAGATTATCACTTTATTAGCTCTCTCTTGCACTAAATTTGACATTTTTCCTAATGAAAAACATATGGTCCTAATCTCTAGCATTTAGTTTCAATTTAAATGCTTGTATTTGTTCATATTTTGGATAAGTTGAGACGCTTATTATTGAATTTTATTTTTTTTTAGCTAATATACCTTTATATCTCCAACCCTTTATTTGCAATAGGAGGAATGAAATGCCTCATGAATCTTTAAGACTTTCCAGCTTAAGGGTTCTTGAAGCATTAGTATAGGTACCCTTGTACTACCTTAAACTTTAAAAGTTCATCCTCACTTGATGATGCAAGGTTGCCATCATTTTTAAAATTTTCTACTAGCTAATCTTTCAGTTAGAAGATGATATAGATAAGGGATAATTACTATTTAGTCCCTATAGTTTAGTGAAATTAACTACTTAGTCTCTGTTGTTTTTAAAAATACAATAAATAGTCTATGTGTTTTTGAAAATATTAACTATTTAGTCTCTACCTTTTCAAACTATTAACTATTTAGTCATTTCGTTTATTTAAACCATTTTTAAAGTATAAAATGACTAAAAATACTTTTGTTTTAAGCTAGTCTTTGTAATTTCAATACACAATTATTTAGTTCTTAATTTCAAAATCGCAACTATTTAGTCTTTATAATTTTAAAATAATAAATATTTAGTTCCTGAAATTAACGAAATGGACTAAATAGTTAATGATACGAAAAGACATGGACATTTAATGTATTTTTGAAAACAAATTAACTAAATAGTTAGTTTTACTAAACCATATGGACTAAATAATAATTCTCCTTATAGATAAATCTATGTTTCGATTAGAACTTAACAATTTGCAATAGCCAATTGAAGCTCACAAAAGTGGTTGTATTATGAATAGGAACATGGGAAATTAAGCATTTTAGGAATCATCTGCTCTTGTTTCTACAAAAAATGAGAGTTTGAATAACATTTCCAGGTTGATGATGAACGAGTTGTACGCTTTCTTCTAGAGGTTGAAATGCTTCCTTCTTTCCTGTGATGCATGGAGGTTGGCTGTGACTTGTCAAAATGAGCGAGTACTTTGACTTGTAATATTCATGCTCTTTATCTTACAACTTATTGTAATGATTTTTAAAATTCTATAAATTTATGCATTTGATTATATAGCTAGCCACGTTTATAGTTCATAGAATCCTAATTAATAAAGAAGGTTTATTGTCTTGTTTTGATGATTTCAGAAATAACAAGTTACAATTAATGATTGCAAAGCTAGCTTAAGATGAAAGGAAGCTTGTAGAAGATGCCGCCAAGGCTCTGCTAAAACAAATTATTTTGTGTTATCAAAAGTTATCAAAAAATCCAAGGTGTATTCAATACTATAATTATAACAACCCGCTTTGAAAGGACCGCCGTTGGTGTTAGAATCCCAACTACTCGAAGGTGACCGTAACCCTAAAAAGTCTACGTGTCATCATACATCATTTTCTTGCATCATAATTTTCGCCTGTTATTTCATTCTTTACATCAACGTCACGTTTCATCATCTTATCATTTGTTATGCATTTGTTTGTTCATTTTTATTTCTGCATGCATACATTGTACATATACATTATATAGTGTTCACAACATGCATGCAGTACATAGCTATCATGGCATAAGGAAATATATGAAAGAATGTAAATTTTTCATTACTAAATGACCATATATTTCTATACCTAGTTATACATAGTTCTATTACTCATTTTATATAATCTGTCATATTACATGAACTAGGGCAGCAATAAAACATACTCAGTTTAGATCCATCTTTCCGAGTCATCATCTGGACCCTGTAAAAAAATGGGTAAAGGGAGAAGGGATAGGCATAAAAGGAGTGTAAGCGATTATGAAATAGCTTCATGAATAGTATCACAGACAAAAAGTGACAGCACCGAGAATCCCAACTCTAGCAGAGAAAATAGGCCATGGCGTTGGCCTAGGTGAAGACAACATGCGGAAAAGTGCTGCAACCCAAAAAGGTTCATATGGGCAAAATCTACTGGCCATGGTGTAAGACAATAAGTGGGAGTGATTTGACAACTAGCAGTTGGAATGGGCCATGCGTGCCAGAAGTCGTTGGCACAACTATGAGGAAGCGGCAGTACTGCTGGGGGAATTTGCTAGCCAGCAAGGTTCAAGCTGGGGTAGTGCAACACAATTGGCTAGGACAGCTAGCGCAACAGGAGGTGTAATTGGGAGCTCGACCCATCGGCAAAATAAGGTTCAGTTGGCCTAGAATGGATTGCGAGAAAAATCCAAGGAGAGGAGGCAAGCGCATGGGTCTAGAATGTCAGGGAAAGTTCGAGACACCTCTAGAAAGAGCCAAACCAAAATAAGGTTCACTGAGTGAAGGAGCTGGCGAAGTCTCAAAGTAGCTAGGAGACTTTAAGTGTGAGCTCGTGAGAGGCGCATGCGCGGTAGGCAAGAAATGAGGTTAAGTCCTACGAAGTTTTTAGAAGTTGCACAACTTGTTCAGGCACTGCTGGAAGGACCAGGGCACGCTTAGAAGCTACGGGACGCAAATTCGGAATGCGTGAGCGCTGCGTACAAATGAGGTTCAACACGCAGGTGCTACAGGCCCGTGGCATGTTGAAATGAGGTTAAATTTTGGCAGAATTGCCTAGAAGGTCCCAGAAGCACCCAACATCGGCCCAACTGGATGTAAACATGCCAAAAGCATCTATAATCTTGAAAGGCGGTTCAAGATCAGTTCAAGGGGCTTCCCTTACCTATAAATAGGACATTAGGGGTCTTGGGAGGCATAGATGTGAATAGAAGTGAATCCACAAGCCTCCAACACAAAAGCACACTTTGGGACTCCTTATAAAGCCTTGTAAGCTACTATTAAGAATTCTTTGTAAACCTTGTACACCAAGTATAGTGTAAAATTTCCAAGTGTAATAGAATTTCTATTTCTTTCAAAATCTCTTCGGAACTACATTGTGAGCTATCGAGCCACAATATGTAACTCCTCAATCCGAACATGCAAGTTTTATGACTAAAAGAATAAGTATACAAATGAAGCTAAGCGTACAAGGGTATATATGTATAGATAAATGAATGTATGCAAAGCTAAAGTATTTGAATTAGTGAAAAAATTATTATACAAGTAAAAGGATGACAATGTACAAAAGAACTAAAGGTATGAATAATGTAGGAAGTAAATTAAGTTAAAATGTGAAAGAGGGCAAGATGGTAATTAACAAAATGAATTTTTATTATATAAGTAGTTATTATCATTATTATTATTATTATTATTATTATTATTATTATTATTATTGTTGTTGTTGTTATTGTTGTTGTTGTTGTTATTATTATTATCATCATCATCAAAATAAGTTAGGAAACAAATAAATAATGGGAAAGGGATAAAAAAAAGAGATTAGAAGGAAAAAAAGGAAGAGGTGGGCGAGATAGTGGAATGAGGAGGTGTCACCACTTAAGTCAAATAAAGAGAGAAAAATAGAGAAAATTGGTAGGAAACTAGAAGAAAAGGAGAGAGAGAGAGAGAGAGAGAGAGAGAGAGAGAGAGAGAGAGAGAGAGAGAGAGAGAGAGAAGTAGGGAAAAGAGGAAAACCAGAAGAAGAGAAGAGCTAGGGTTGATAAATCTTGAAAGAAAGGTGAGGTTAAGAGCCACTAAGGTGAGATCGAAGTGAAGGAGGTGAAAGGCATAGAGAAGACTTGTCCAAACAGGTAAGATATGGTTTATATGGTTTTTGTGAACTGTAATACATGTATATTCATGAAGAAAAACTAGAATAATAAACTGAGTTGGAATCATTTTCTTTAGGATGTAATTTAGGTGATTGATTGCATAGAAGGTGTTAATAGTATTGCTGGAGAGATTGTTCAGTATAATAGTTTAAATTTTTTTCCTTTTTTGCAGGATCATTTGACGTCCAAAAATATTGAATAATATACTAATAGAAATATGTGAATGTTGACTACATTTATTTAGGATATCAGTTTACCAAATTCCATCGTTTAAGTCATAAAATTGCTATAGGAATAGGTAAAGGTCCAAAACTATCATATTATAGGTTCCAATGCAGGGCATTCAGTTTTCTTTACTTTGAAGGCCTTACTGATCAAATTAATTCATGCAATTTTATATGTAACTTATTTAGGATGTTGAATACAACTTTCATGTTTTTCATTTTGCCAAAAACAGAATCTAAATTAGTCAAAATAGCTAAACAAGCTAGATATGTCAAATGAGACCTACTAGATAAGCATATATGATATACCAAAAAAGTAAGCAATGTGTTTTGTACCCAGATGGATTCAAAATGACATGAAACTTTGTGTTTAATTATATGTTAACCTAATGTCTATGAAAAATGAGAAGGAACTAAATTGATTTAAGTTACGAATTAGCTAAAGGAGTGCAGAAAAGGTATATAAGGGTGTGTTATGCAAATAAAATGATATGAAAAATATTCAAATGATTTTGGATGGTAACCAAATTTTATAGGCAACTTCTAAAATGTGTTAAGAAAATATAGAAAATATAGTTAAAATGTTAGACTAAAATGAATTGAATTAAATGGTTAAATGGACTAGAACAACAAGCTACTAGCAATGGAAGTTCCATTCCGAGTAGTAGACTTTAGCTAAATAAAAAATGACCTTTATGAACTTAGAATGAGCTAAAATTTAAATGATATCTTGAATGTTAAGTTTTCTAAAAGTTTACAAAATTTTAGGGCAATTGGAGTTGAGTAAGAGATTGAAATAGGACAAAATCCAAAGGTAGTTCATGTGAAATTCATATGAATTAAGCATAGAAAACAAGTCAAAATGTGGGGTCAATGGATTCCCAAATAAATTGGCTAATCACATGTGTAACGATTAGGGGTTTGATGTAATGTATGTCAAGTATTGTGTTTAATGACTTATTTAAAAGATAAGTTAATATTTAATAACTAATGATAAGTAAATAAATATTTAGGAGGAGAAATAAACCCTAAATGTTAGAGCGCGTAAAATGAATTTTATGTCATATCGCTTGTTTACCATACCTATCATTATGATTGAATGAAAGATGCTTATGGATGATTAATGAGATGAATTATAATGTGAAATAGGTACACTAGTCAAAAGGATTCCCATTGACCAAGGGTCGATAAGGGAAAAGCGATAGTTGGTAAGTTATAGATCATTGTGTGACTACATGCTAAAATAATTGCATACGAAGTGTGTGACTGCAATGTTATATAAACTCTTATTGCTTTGGTACCTAGTGTGCAAATAATTAGTAATTTAGGGGCCACCAGGCATACTTTCCATGGAAATGTATATTTCTATGCAGGAACGTGTGAAAATATAATGTTGAATTTTTGTGTGCTTTGTTTCGATTATGGAATGTGATTAAGACCCTGAATGTGGAATATTATTGGTGAATTATATGAGATTGATGTGATTCTATAGAAATGTGAATAATATGTTATGGACATTCAAAGATTATAATGGGCATGACAATAATGTAAAGCATATGCACATGATTTGTTGAAATATGATTGTGTAACAGTGCATATGGTAATGTGAGATTCATACAGCATATCATACAAGACATGATGTGCTGGAGATGGAGATAACCCGTGAGACTAGGGTAAAATACCACATGACATATATATTCTCGTGATACTCTAGAACTGCACAATATATACAGATCCAGGAGACTTGGTTTATGTGTTGATATATTCCAGATAAAGCACAACACATATATTCTCGTGAGACTAGAGTATTGTATATATATGTGGATCCGTGAGATTCAATTTGTGTGCTAGTTCCATGAGACTAGGGATGGATATCCGTGAGACTCGGATACTCCTTATTGTATTACTAAAAGAATATGCACAATTAGATTATGAGATATGGCCATGAGATGACCATGATGCATATCATGAATGCATTCACATCATACATTGAAACATCATGTTTATCATTGATTTGTATTTCTCATTGAGAATGAGAATGATGAAATAATGTGATTATGATATGGAATATGATGATATTTGATATGAGACAATTGTTTATCGATGCGCATAGTTTAAATTATTGTGATGCATGTTATTTGTGTATTATACGTAACTTACTGAGTAGTCATACTCAGTGTTTATCTTTGATGAACATAGGTGAGAGTAGCAAGCAAAATCAAAGCAATCAGTAGACGTGGTTAACATCGAGTTTCTAGAGATAAATGAGCTATGCTTGTGACATACATCATGAAATTATCATAATTTATGTATTTGTGTATTGTAACTATCACAGTAGAGAAAATGTATAAGTTATGTGAATCAATGATAACTCTGATATGCATGTATATTTAAGTAAATATAACTATGTATATATTTTATGTATCATCTGTATCTCTTTTAAATGAACATATTTTCCTATGACTTATATCAAAATTTAGTTAAATTGTATACGTATAAAAAAAATTACAGAGTAACGATCCGATGTAATTCCTCATAGGTTGATTAGTGATTTTCCATGTTGTAGTGGGAAGTCATTAGTCAGTATATGGAAGGCATGTCCCGTGAGGGCATGACACTGAGTCATCTGCAGTGCCTCGCATTCTGATGCCAGAAGGTTTGACTTCACATCACTTGCCACCTCAATGCAAAGTGATAAGAAGGGTGGTAAATTGACTAAGAAGTCAAGGAATAATAAGTTTTTGAGGAAACTGAAGTAAGGGTTAGGCATGGGTAGTGGATCTAGTTTAGGTTCAGATGGTTTGCCTTGCGCAAGAAGTGGAAAGATGCACCAAGTTCATTGCAAATATGAAAACAATGTATGTTTCAGGTGCAGCCAAGAGAGGCAAATGGCTCAGGATTGTCCCAACATGGCTGTTGTGGTGCAGACCAAGCAGACAGGATCTGACAGTGTTGCCCAACTAAATGTAAGAGGAGGTCCAATGCCTACTTCACGAGGCAAAGGTAGGGGATCTGGATCAAGAATTTAGGCAGGAGGCTCTACACCAACACAGATCTTCACCATGACCCAGTAGGAGGTTAACACCTCTAACACTATGGTGTTAGGTACAATCTAAATTGGCTGCTCTAATGTGCATGTGTTGATAGAGCTAGGAGCATCCTCTTCATTTGTAACATTGAGGATAGTGAACTGAATATGAGTTAGTATGACTCGGAGTATGCTTTACGTATTAGTGGACCCAAATGTGACCACACATTAGCATATCACATTTGCCAAAGTTAACATATATGTTTATGTTAATGTTTAAGGCTTGTTAAGGTTTTGTTCACCTTTGGATGGTTAGGATTCTAATGTCGAAAGCAGTCCAGGAAGGCGGGCTATTATAGACTTGGTATCAGAGCATGTGGTTCAAAAGATCAGACCTAGTCATGCGATATTAGATGTTTATAGAATGTCATGGGGCAAACACCATAAGGATTACATGTCCATTAGGGAGTCAATGTATAATGTCATGGCAATGATGATGAATATGATAAGTATATCATCATGTGTATACTATGCATAAGAATGATGTTTATGTAAAATGTTATGTGAGTTCATATGGT
This sequence comes from Cnidoscolus chayamansa, assembly GCA_948266635.1. NCBI lineage: Eukaryota > Viridiplantae > Streptophyta > Magnoliopsida > Malpighiales > Euphorbiaceae > Cnidoscolus > Cnidoscolus chayamansa. The sequence goes on from CAOGCB010051928.1 coordinate 11,834, forward strand.
GACACGTGAACTAAATGTTATGTTAATGTTATGTATGTTTCGTCTTCTTAAAAAAAGCAAATACGAGGGGATCACGACGATCTGCTGCTAGTTTATTAGGAGTTCCACCCAAACATACGAGTATGGAGGATCTCCCAAACACCTCCACAGTGAGAGGCAGAGCACGACAGAGCTCACAGGGAGATGCATCAAGGGACTTATGAATGTCCTTTGATGTAAACAGACACAGAGTAGACCCTTCTATAATGTCAGTAGGGGATCTGCGAGCAGAGAATGTGGAACATAGAGGTGAGAACTTGGGCATGGGTATCGGAGGAGGAGTGGAGGGATTCACTAGTGGACAGGGAGCTGCAACTACACATAGGTATGCACCTCCACCACCTTATTACAGATGGAAGCAGTTATGTGTATTCAATAAGTAATACCTCAGGAGAGCCAAACTTCCCAGCCTACCCTCTATATATGCCATACCCACCATACTACCCGCCTTATCCCTCATATGGAATGTATCCCCTCTATCATAGTTACCTAAGGCCAATACCAGAGAACCCAGCCCCATCAGTTCCAGTAGAACCATAGCTAACTACATAACTAGTTGCCCCATAGCCACAGCCACCTAAGGCATCTTCGAGGAGTAGTGGCAAGACAAAGATGACAGACTACGTAAAATTGGATGCTCCAAGGTACAAAGCGGGAGATGATCCATTTGAGTATATCAAGGCAGTCAAAATAATTACAGTTGAACTGAGGATAGATGATAGTAGATCGATACAGATGGTTGGATTAAAACTCCGATGCGAAAAGGTGAAAGAGAGGTACAAAGTTTACATAGAGCCCAGGGTAGAGCAGATGACTTGGGAACAATTTTATGCTAAATTTATAGAGTGGGCAACTCCTAGACAGTTCAAGGGAATTGAACATGCTGGAGTTTGAGCAACTTCAGCAAACTGAGGATATGAGTGTTGATGAGTATATGGACCATTTCACCGATCTACTGCAATATGTGGGTAAGGCATACGATACAGAAATAAGGAAAGCCAAAAGGTATGCCATGAGACTTCATAGTAGGTACTCATCAGTGATCATGGCAGTAGAGAGAGAAAATTTCTATGTCGTAGCTGATGCTGCCTGAAAGATGGAGGTGAGCGCAATTGTCGAGGGAGTAGTATCACCTCGATCGGCATGCTAGGGAACATCAATAGTTCCTAGGGCTACAGATGCAGGGAGGCTCAGTCTCACTCCTCTTATAGTTGCAACCTCAAGAGAATAGAAAGAAAAGAAAAGTTCCATAAAGAAGAAGAAGAAGTTGTGGCGTAAGGTCAAGTTAAAGCTCGGAATAGAAAAGGAATCGAGTTTAGGGTCGAGTCGATCCACTTGTGCTAGATGTAGAATGTCGCATAAGGGTCCATGCAGATTTGGGACTACAACATGTTACAGATGTAGCCAAGAGGGTCATTTCTCCAGCGAATGTCCCAACATGACAAGACAAGCACAAACACAGAAGATGGGTACGGGCAGTGTAGCTCCATTGACTACTAGGTTGAGTTCTGCAGTGGCTCCACAGGGTCGAGGTTAGGGAAGAGGTGCAGGACCTTCATGGGCTCAGTCAGGAGGGCTTATGGCACCACCTAGGATATTCACCATGACACAGTAGGAGGCTAACACCTTATACACTGTGATATCATGTACATTTCTGATCGGTTGAATTCATTTTCACGTTTTGCTAGATTAAGGTGCCTCACACACGTTTATCTCACCACAGGCAATGAGCAGTATTAGGTTGATTGCTACTCCAATGGAGTGTTCATTTGGGCTAGTGGACTCATATGTGATCCAACATTAGCAGAGATGAGCTGTCAATATTGCCTAGTTTTCATTGAGGGTAAGTGACTTCCAGTAGACCTAGTGGTGTTCGATTTGACAGATTTCAATGTCATACTAAGTATGGACTAGCTGTCATTACATGATGCTACTTTGAACTGCAGGAACAAGGTAGTCAAGTTTAGAGGACCAGATGGATCATACATCACGTTTCAAGGGGACACTACAAGTACATCCATTGGTTAGATATCTTCTATGCATGCGCATAAATTGCTTAGGAAGGGGTGCCAATGATTTATAGCCTATGTTAGGACAACATATACGAATGTGAGAGAACTAGAGTCGGTGCCATTAGTAAGGGAGTTTCCCGATGTATTCCCTGCAAACTTTGCGGGTTTACAACTTGATAAGGAGATAGAGTTTGAGATAGAATTATTACAGGGTGTCAGACTCATTTCTATCCCACCCTACAAGATGGTTCCTACAGAATTGAAGGAGTTAAAGACACAGTTACAAGAGTTAGTTGATAAGAGTTTCATCAGACCAAGTACATCACCATGGAGTGCACCTGTACTATTTGTAAGAAAGAAAGACGGAATGATAAGGCTATGTATAAATTACAGACAATTAAATAAGGTCACCATAAAGAATAAGTATCCATTGTCGAGAATTAATTATTTGTTCGACCACTTGGAAAGAGCTAGTTGCTTCTCTAAGATAGACTTGAGATCAGGCTATCATCAATTACGGATCAGAGAAAGACCCAAGACTACATTTTGCATGATGTATGGACATTATGAGTTCCTTATAATCTCGTTCGGGTTAACTAATGTCCCGATTACATTTATGGATCTCATTAACAAAGTTTTCATACCATTCTTGGACCACTTTGTGATAATATTCATTGATGATATCCTAGTGTATTCCAGAAATATGGAGGTGCATGCCCGACACCTCAGACTGGTTCTACAGATACTGAGAAAGCAATATATCATTTTAGTATCAGAGCCAGTTCATCTTCTAGTAAGGTGTGGTTCGAGGACGAACCAAGTAGAAGCTGGTGGGCATGTAATACCCGGGACCGAAGAGGACGGGAAGTGATCGCCGGTGCTAGAGAGAGCACAAATAATGAGCGGGCTTTTGGCAGGCTTCTAGGTGGAGGGATACATGAATGAACTGATCTCACACTCGAAAAGAGGGATCTTGAGACTGTGTAGGGATGGGGCTGCACAATTGAGTGATTTCGAGATTGTGCAGGTATGAGACTGTACAATTGAGAATAACTTAAGAAATTTGATAGGTACTAGCTATATCAACAAGGTGCACCTTTCTTTTCGGGAGCCTTTCCGTAAAAACTCCATAGTTAAGCGTGCTTGGCTTGGAGCAATTACAGGATGGGTGACCTTCTGGGAAGTTCTCCCAGAAAGCATGTGAGTGAGGACAAAGCATGCTGGAAGGATATATGTTGGTGTGTAGCGCCAATCGTCAAATTTCAGGTGTTACAAGTTGGTATCAGATTAGCCTACATCCACTGTAGTTACAGAGGTCAGAAGGTTTTTGGGTTTGGTTGGCTACTACATGAGATTTATACAGGTTTTCTCCAAGATAGCTACTCCGATGACACAATTGACACAGAAGAACCAAAGGATTGTTTAGTCTAATGCATGTGAAGAGAGTTTTAAGAAACTAGAGAGTAAGTTGACCACGATACTGGTGTTAGCTTTGCCAAAGACAGGTAAAGACTTCACAGTATATTGTGATGCATTCACAGTAGGATTAGGGTGTGTTCAGATGCAGAATGATAGAGTTATATCATATGCATCAAGACAGTTGAAGAAGCATGGGAAGAATTACCTTACTCATGATCTGGAGATGGTTGCAGTGATATTTGCACTAAAGATGTGGAGAGCTTAGATGTGAGATCTTCATAAATCACAAGACTCCCCAACATATTTCAACTCAAAAGGAGTTAAATATGAGATAGAGACAATGAGTAGAATTGTTTAGTGATTACGACTACAGAATATAGTACAATCCGTGAAAAGTGAAGGTAGTAGTTGATACCTTCAGTCAAAATTCATGGAGTAGTTTATCTCACATCATTACAGTACGACGACCGGTGGATACAGAGTGGTACAGACTGATCGGTGAAGGGCTTCGACTAGAGATAGCAGAGAATACTCGTTATAGTGATCAATCAATTCCAATAGATGTGACTCTAGATGGTAATAGTTGACAACTCATAAAGTCTACACACTTCCTACCGATAAGAACTAGGTACTCCCTAGACAGATTGGCACATATCTATATGGAGGAGATCATCATATTGCACGGCATGCTTATATCTATAGTATGTGATAGGGGACCCCAG
>CAOGCB010051995.1:0-10304 GCA_948266635.1 Cnidoscolus chayamansa
CCAGTTTTAGTTTTGGGTTTTCTGCTTGCTTATGCTGGTTAACATGGCTCCCTTGAATATCCAATTTCAGACGAGGCACGTTAAGCAAGTTCAAATATCCCAGTATTAAATATATCATGAAAAACGTGAAACTAAATAAATAATCTATAACATGTGTTTTTAACTGAAAATCATTTCGGCACTGCCAATTTCCATTTTCACCCTTTAGCATTAGCTATGCACTCTACCCGTTCATCACATCAGCTTATTTTGCATTAAAAACTTGTGTCAACCAAAAAAAAGAAAGAAAAAATATAATAACCTATCAATTAGACACTTGGGAGTTTAAATAGACTCATTAATAACTCACTAAAGTACATGGATTCCCACTGAGGTCAGGTGTTCCAAAACGCGAAACATTCTTCTTCTTCTGCCTCTTCCTTGTTATTTTTTGCTATGATAGACAAGAAACCAGAAGCTGAACTTGGATCCTGCATGAGGTCTAAAGTGAGTTGTGTTATTGTGGCAGTGTCATGTAAGCACTCCCAATCGTATGGCTCAGGTAATATCGATCTAATTGTGGTGATCGAGGATAAAGGTATTATTGCAGTTAGGTTGGGATTGATGACCAAAGTCATCTATCTATTGCATTATTATGTTGCAAGTGGATGGCTGCTTAGCCAATATTGTAGCACGGTGCTTTGCAATCATTTCACACAATCTAGCACAAGATGTTAAGGATATATCAGCTCTAGAAGGAGCCTCAAATGACAGAAGAGAGAGAACAGGGTCTGCAGTTGATGGCAATTCCCCCAGCCATCAACACGTCTGTGGAAGAGGAAATCGTTCAAACACTTGATTACTTGTAACTACAATGTTCAGGTAATGTGATACCTCATGTATGTACAAGGAGTTAGTTTTTTTCTTAAGTCATGGAGGATGGAAGATTCATTCTTTATGATCGTAGGGGAGCATATGGGCCGGATAGTTCCATTAAATGACCATAGGTAAAATGATCACATATTAAACTTTATTAATAATATATATAAAATACATTGTAAAAATAGATGAAATGGCTAAAGTGTATTATTGGGAAATTAATAGTCTTATAATGTTGGACCAATCTAAATGGGTTACCGGAAATATAAGGAGGTGATAAATAAAAGTCAGGTCTTCCCATTTGAAGTGTAAGTAAGGCTTTTAGGAGAAAAGAAAAAGTAAAGTAATACGTATTTGATGGGTTTGGAGAAGTGAACGTACATGGCTCCGTCCATGCTTCCTTTAATGCAACACAGTCTGTAAAGCAATGGTGCATTTGGGTGGTGGGAGAATAATTGTGAAGGTTCAATGCTCAGCCACGTTTGGGATCAGAATTCAGAAAGTTCTGGATTGCCAACGATGGAGTTGGGGAAACTATCACTTCGTACTTGGTTAAGTCCTTGTTGGGTAATTGACACGTGTAACTTCGTTAACTTCATTCCAATTGGGCAGGGAAATTTGAGACTGCATTGTTCCTTTTAATGAAACAGCCAAAAAGATGGCCACAGGGATTAAAACCATCACTTTACTTGTAAGAAGAGGGGACCATTTTTAATAAATAAATATTTTCCACCCTTTTTTATGTGAGAGACATGAAAAAGATGATAGCCTTGAAAGTAATCTTATGTGTTAAAGTGATAAAGATTACGAGTTCTTAAATCATTTCTATAATTGCAACATGGACTATTTCTCGTTTAGACAAATCCTGTTAGATGATTACAAAATCAAAGAGACCTGTGCCCTAGTTGGACTTTTTCTCCTAAGTCCTAAGAGATAAATGAACTCGCACAGTCCATCAACTTCAATGGGCTGTTTCTAGCCCATATCCCCCATTTTGTAACTGGGTCTACCAAACTGACGAGCCCACAACATTCTCCCACGTAATACGAAACCAGAACAAGTAGGGCCCCAGTTCAATCCTATCTAGTGGGATTGATAGCAGAGAAATTAACGAGGATCTTGGTCATATAAGATAAGAAAATAAAGAGTCTATGCAGCTGCTGTTCATGCATATGACTCTGCACACTTGAGTCTTTCATACGTCTAAAATCACTTGGGCACATAGTGTGTGAAAGCAACGGCAACAATCATATATTCTAATCACCCCCGTCACTATCACTCCCTGTCCATTTCTCCAATCCAAGACACTAATTCCACGCAATTCTTTATCTTCGTAATGTTCAACCAAAACCACGTCATTAATGTTTCTTCTCTCTTTTTGTCTTAAAAAAAAAAATCCCATTAGCATTATTTCAAAACAAAGGAGATTATGGATTAATCATCATTAAACCCTCCAAAAACACCACCGCTATACAAAAGTTGTCTGGCTTCCATGAATTATCTTTGTGGTGAGCTAGGCCTATCCTAATCATATGCGTCTCATGCATTTCAACTTTCTAATCAATCATTATTATCATAGCTAGGTTAACCATAAAGCTTTCGTCTACACCTGCGCTAAATCTCCAACACCTTATGACCTTTACCTTATCACTCTGCACTTTCCTAGTCATATTTCTCCTCCAAAACTTGCCATGCATCGCCTCCAGAAGAACACCAGGATTTGCACCACCAACGACCCCGCCTGTTGAAACATCCATCCGGGACTATAACTATACGTGGTACAATTTCAAAAGGTTCCTCAATGCCAGGAGGGGCAGCCACGTCAGCGGTATGTCCGACCTCAAAACATATTTCCATCGGTTCGGTTATCTCGAGTTTCTAGATTCCGATAACATAACAGATAATTTTGATTCTCAGTTCGAATCGGCGGTTTTTCGTTATCAAGCAAGACTAGGCCTCCCGATTACTGGTAAGCTCGATTCTCATACCCTCTCGCAAATAATGGCACCGAGATGTGGGGTACCCGATGGTGTTCGCAGACTGCATGCTTCAAGAAATTACGTGTATTTTCCAGGAAAACCTCGGTGGAATCGGCACATACCGATGACTCTCACGTACGCATTCTCGCCGGGGAACTTGATAAGTTACTTGAGCTTGTTTGATATAAAGAAGGTGTTTAAACGGGCTTTTGCTAGATGGGGATCGGTCATTCCGGTGAGCTTTATAGAGACGGATGATTATGGTTTCGCTGATATTAAAATAGGATTTTACAGTGGGGATCATGGAGATGGAGAACCTTTCGATGGGGTGTTAGGGGTACTGGCCCACTCATTTTCGCCAGAGAGCGGTAAGTTTCATCTGGATGCTGCGGAAACGTGGGCCGTTGATTTCGAAATGGAGAAATCAAAGGTTGCAGTAGACTTGGAATCAGTGGCTGTACATGAGATTGGACACTTGTTAGGGTTGGCCCACTCTTCAGTGCATGAAGCGGTGATGTATCCCAACTTGAAACCTAGGGAAAAGAAGTTGGATTTGAGTGTAGACGACATACAAGGAGTCCAAGCTCTATACGGATCTAATCCTAATTTTACACTTGGGTCTTTGTTGGAGTCTGATATTTCTACAAATGATGCCCCTTGTCCAAGACCCTCTTCCCTGTGGCCCACATTCACTGCGGCTTTAACATCGATGGTTTTTCTGTGCATGTAACTTTTTTTATTGTGATCATTCCATAGAAAAAGTACCATAACCTTTCCATACATAGGCTATGTAAAATCAAAACATTCATATATTGGTTGTTATTAATTTTTTTGAGAAAAAAACAACAATTGTTATTTTGAATTATTCAATTTATGATGGAATTCGCATAAGCAGTGTGGAAAATGGAAAATCCAAAAATGAATGTGTTTGGTAAAACAGAGACGTCGAAATGAGTCGAGTTCGAATGCCACTTGTATGAAGCTGAAGTGGAATATCAGACCCTGATATGATGAGAATATCTGAGCACACCTACTTCAATTGATGCTTGTTTCACATATAAGCAACCTTAGCTAGTTTTGTCCAGATTTTTCACTGGTTATACCCGTTAATGACAAGCAACTATAAACATCTTATTTCGACCACAAGTTCTATAATATGTATATATATAATTTATAGCTTAACTTAATTTAGCAGCAGAAAACCAAGATTAATCTTGATGTAATTCATTAAAATACATCTTTGATCATGGTGAAGCTAGAGTAAAGTGCTAGATAATCTTATGAAATTTTAGGATAAGGAAGGCACCTGAAAAAGCAAAAGAGTCGTCCCAATCAGGTGGTTGGAAGGATCATTGGCTCACCAACAGCACCAAACTGTGGCTGTTTTGAATTATTATCAATGTCCACCAAGTAAATGACTATATGCTACAGTGAGAGTATTGACAAGTCATGATTCAGCAACTGAGAGAGTCAATGGGATCAAACTCATATAATAATAGACTCACTCAACTCAAATGATGGACATACATACCATTACCAGTTCAGTTAGATTTATTTATTTATTTAATAGATTTAAATTTTAGTATTTTATTTTTATTTTTTTTTATTAAAAGTAATTAAATAATTTCAATACTTATATATTATGCAATTGAAAACATATTACTTGTTCCCAATTCCCTTTTAGATACGAATTGAATAAGATATATTTATATATATATTAAAAAAAAAAAGTATTCAGCAAGTCTCTTCTTTTTTGGGCAAAGTTCCCAACTTCCAAGCTCTTTCTGGGAACGCCAACATGCCTGAGTGGCTCTCTACAGTTGCAAATACTCAGCTTTTCCTCGGGAACACCGACCATACCATTAATTACTTCACTTCACTTCTCTCTCTTGCGCACCCCATCATAAAACGACCGCCATATACTCGACCTCTTCTTAATTATAAAATCACCCCAATCTAATAATAACTTAATTTTTCGGAAAGCAAACTCAACATCGTTTTAATCATCCTTGTGTTTACCATCCCTAATCGTCAGTTCATTGCAAACTTTGCTTTCTTCTCTTTTCTTTAAGTTAATGTCCTTGATTATATATTCAATATCTCAGTACCCTGCCTCTGCCTTGGCTGCTTAATCTAGGTCAACCCAGTAAGTAGTAACTGCATCAGTTAGCCACATCTTATTGTGGGTGCAGCCTGCGTATAGTGCACGCCCCACCTCCATTTAGAGCTAATCGAAGCCTAGGTGGTTGACTCAGTTTCACGACTTTCTTATGCAAATTAACTATGCAAAATTTTTCTTTTTCTTTTTTTTTTTTTTATATTGGCTGTGCGGATAAGATTTGTCTTTGGTTGCAAGACATCATTTTACAGTTAATATATTATCGTAACCTTGAAAGAGCCAAAGGTTTAATAATCATGCAGAATTCTTTTACTTGTCATGATATTTAATATATCAAGCGCTAGTGTGTTTATAGTTTTCCAGTTATCAATATTTGATGACATGCCTGAATAGATTGAATCAGATCAGACAGGAGTTTACGTTATATCAGATGCAAAATTTATCATTCCTAATCTTTACTCGAGGATAAGGTTATCAAAGATCGAATGATATGAAGTATCGAAATCCACATCTTATGGTCATAGAAACTAAGGATATTCAGCCGCGTCCTTTTCCTTTAAGAGTTAGACATAGAAATTAATTATTAAGGTTATAAAGGAAACCGAGATTGCTAAGGAAACCAACCCTTTTCCAAGATTATGATTTCATCTCATTCTAGACAACTTTCTAATTTCAAATATCATGGTGAAAAAAGAAATCTATTACTGACGACAATATAGGAAAATAAGAATAAAGTATTAAGACCAAAAGAAAATGTGACGAGGCTTATATATATCAGTAAAGTATTAACTCAGTGTCACGGTCTCCATCTTCGAGTTGTTTGCTAAAGTAAAAAAAGAAGGGACAGCAGAAAACTGAGCGACCATGTGCATCTTGATGAAAATTTGGATTATAAAGGAAAGAATGGACAGATATAGCTGAGTTCCCTTCATCTCCAAATTAGCTTCACATGTAGATCAGACAAGCCTTGGGAGCAGACGCACACGCACACACAGAAAGAGAGAGTTTTGTGGAGAAATAAAATGGCGAGCGAGTGATCCGAAATGGCGAGATCGACTAAGGAAGAAAAGAAAATAAAAAAGATAAATGTCATGGCTTTCATTGTCATTTCAGGACTCCCAGAGATAAGGAGCTCCGTAAGATATTAGAAATGGTTAACACAAATACAGTGAACAAAGACCTTAATTACCAGCTTCTGTACTTGACAGAATAATTTCATTCACACACGGGTCAACGCAGTACAAAAGCATGTAAGAAATATCAAGTGCTCATCACTTTGAATGAATGGCCTAGAAACCACAATGACTTTAACTCTTCTCGTGTCTCTTGCTTGTTTCACGATCCACACACCCACCAACACATATACAGTAACATGTATTTTCTTCTTTCGCGTTAATATCGTTTTCTTTTCTTTTTCTTTTTTTTTTTTCTCCTCCGTCTCTCTTTATCCTTTCTGGTTTCCTCTCGTCAACAATGACCGTTGGGGGGCCTAGCAATTAAAGGTCTTCAATGAATCTGTAAAAGTTTGCAGGTTTAGGTACTAAGAATTCTATTCTCTAGCCAAAAGGTACCCTAGTGCATTCAATTTCTTCCTTAAGAGGCTCAACAAAGCATGATGAGGGGGTGCAACTCCTACCAAGAACCCTGCTGTCTCACAGACAAACTCTATAAGCTTTGCAATATATATGAAACCACCTTAACCTAGCCCCAAGTACTCATACACCACTCTATAAGCTTTGCAAATTTTTTCTCGAGCACGATTTCCTACCGGATTGGATTCTTTTTGTGAGTGCTAAGCCACTTATGTTATAGTTAGTTTAAACAATTTTCTTGCCCGATACTCGTATATCTAGAAAAATCCTTATTATGAGACGCCTAGAAGTAGCTAAGAATAGTACAAATGAATTCCGGAAAAAGGGCAGGGCCTGAGAACTTGCGGCGAAGGATCGGATTGAAAAAAGTCGCGTTATTTTATCAACAGCTTACTGATCAAAACATGTCATGGATAAAACCGTATTCACAGCTCAAATAAAAGCACCAGAGGAAACAGCTTTTATAATAATATTAGTATTTGCTACTATGAACACCCAAGAAAAGTTTCGATTCCCAGCTCTCTCGTTAACGTTCTAGCACATCACATCCTTGAGAAGCTTGTACCTCCGGGTAGCTGTTCTTGGAGAAGGCACCCCAGTCGAGCTCTTGCCCTTTTCGGCGGTGCTCGCTTCTCGATCATGTTGTTTGATTTTTTCACCTGAGTACTCCGATCGGTTGGTAACTCCTCCAATATCATGGCGAACTGCTGCTTTCTTCGAGGAGTTTCCGTTTCTGGCATTTCTCCCTTCGCTCCGGCACCAATCACACAGCTCAATTGGCTCCGAGTATTCACTGTAATAGTTGCTGCAATACCTAAATACGTATTCAAGGTTTAAAAATAATGATAATAATATAACTATACAAAAGAATGGTGACAATATAATAAAAACATGACCTCATACGATGACTAGCCGGTGTTTTTGCATAGAGAAAGCGAAGCTAGGTTGGTTGAAGGAGTTATGGTGGTGGTTGACACGGAGCTTGGTGGGTAGGGGAAATTATATCCCTTTAGAGAGAAGGAGATGAATTCAGTCATAGGTGACAATCAAAGATGAGCAGGATGACGATAACCGAGAATGACATACAAAGCTATATAAATATGTATATGTAGATATATATATATATATCTATATATATAGAGAGAAGATGATGACGACGATGATGCAGATGATGATGGAGGAGAAAAGCGTACGAGTGCTGAAAGCGATGGCGGCATTTGCTGCAACGGAAGAGCTTGTCAGGGAAACCGACGTCGCCGCACATGCAACATACAGTTTGAAGATCCACCATTGATAGGAAAGAAGAAGCTTTTCAATTCCCTTAAAGAGAGAGAATATAAGTATAGACTAGCTAGTGAGAGAAAAAACTAACCAAAGAAGAAGAAGAAGAAGAAGAAGAAGAAGAAGAGGGAGAACTACAGGAGCAACATATCTCTCTCTAATTTCATATATAGGATAAAGAAATGGCGATGGTGTGTTGAATGGATGCATAAATCAACAGAAAATAATAAATACAGAGGGAAGATATATAGACAGGTTGCTTGCAGTCGTTTTCAGTTAGGAGAGAGAGAGAGATGTGAACCTTAAAATTTTTAGATGGGTAGAATGACAGTTGTGTCCCTGACAGAGCTTGCTTGTTTGTCTTGATTTGGTTCTTGCTTCTGCCGTGTATTTATTTGGTAGTTACACTTTGTTCCGTTGCGCTCTTAAAGCTGCGTCACCTCTTCTTATCTTATATTCTAATAATAATAATAATAATAATAATAATAATAATTCATTGAAAATTAAGAGATATTATGTGGCCATAATATAAAAAAAAGCAATTAAAAGTGTAGATTTAGCGTCATTAGGTAATATCATATTTAAGAACTTGCCTAAAAAGTAAACGAGGAGTGAATTGAAGAGACTTGAGTATGGCATCCTTGGGACACGTGAACTGGTAAAAGCGGATGGTAACTGTTTTTGGACAAGGGTCGGATACGATTGTCATTAAATGGAATGTGTGGGGGTATTTCTGAACTTACAAATTTATCTGGTATTGATTAGGAATGGTATTGGATAGACCCATAAAGCAGTAGCAAAATTATATGTTGGTAAGAAAGTACCAAAAACAAAAAAAGTAAAATTGAGTTTTTCAATGAAAGGAAGGGGGTGGGGGGGTTTAGGAGATAATCCAGAATGTGCATAGAGTGAAGTGAAAGGGCATATTAATAATAAAGATGGAATATTAAAAAGAAATTAGGACAAAGAGGAATGGTGCAGTGTGATACGATTGTACAACATAAAGCTGATCAGCATCACGTGGGGCCAGCAGCCTTTCCATCTGTTTTTAGTTTTAAGAATTCATATTGACTCACTGTATCCTCTCCAATTACTCCTCTCCATTGTGTCACGCCTCTTTAATTTATTTACCTCACTCTGCTTATTCACAAATATATTTCAATAATTAATAAATACATACATTCTAAAATATATATCTCACAAAGTCGCCTTTTAGGCCCTCTATTCCTTAAAGAAAGTGGCATATTAATGAGACCTTAACAAGGACACGACGGAAGCCATGGGAGTATCACCAATCTAGCTAAATAATTCGACATTTGTTTTAAAAATCAGCATAGAAAATTTAGTTTACTAATTGATGTTTTTATAAGTTAAAATACTCGTAAACCATAATACTAAATAAATGGGTATTTAAATTAAGTGGCAGAGATGCACAAACTGCAAGCAAGGATGAGGATGAGGATGTGGATGTGGGTGATATATTATATATACATATACACACGTATGTATGTAGAGGCCTAGCGGCTAGGTGGGTTTTTCTGGGATAGGCAGATGCGTCGTGATTGACGATTCATAACTAAAACTACTGTTATTATCGCCCAAACTATTCAGATTCTAGCAACATTAGAAACCCTAGCTCCTAACATTTTCTAATTAATCATTAATTTAGTTCCTTTCTCCATCATCTACCCAAAACTAATGAAAATAAAAGTAGTACAATGCATGGTGATTTCCCTTTCTTTCTTTTTTTTTTTTACCAAGCATTTGAAAGATGGCATCTGAATCACAATCTCCAGCGGTTGCTCAGTTGTAAGTGCCACACTGCAGCTTCTCGTCGTGCAGCAATTTGCCAATGAATGTGTTCATGAATCAATCAAATCAAAATAAATAAATAGTTAATCCAACTGAAGTAATTTCTCTATATACTAAAAAGTAACACGTCTCTATATTTTAATATTCATATTTGCTGCCTGCGACTACATCAGGTGAAAACAGATTGTTAAAATGGATACAGAGACATCACCGAAACGTCTATATCTAAAATTTGTATCATTTCCCAGGAGGAATGCTTCAATCATTGTCATGACCATGGATGTCTGCTGTATAAATAGGGTGAATAAATTATTGGCATAGAAGAACTTGTCATTGAAGTTATCAAAGAAAGACGTGTTAAACCATTGCTACGCAATGAGGACGTCATGGGGCTCCATTTGGAACTCAAGCATATTATATGCATGACTGGAGGATGACCCATCCCAATCTTATATATTATATTATATAATCTTCTCTGGATTAATTTGCTCCTTAAGCAGGACACATGACCCACGTCGTCCCAAAAGGTGGAAATGAAGTTGATGTAAACTAACCCTAACCCTCCTAAAACTGGTAAGACTTCATTTTATACGGCAGTAGCTAAATTATATCTGTCAAGCACTTACATTCTGGAGTTGTGTGGTGGGATAAATGCCACGTGTA
>CAOGCB010052393.1:0-15640 GCA_948266635.1 Cnidoscolus chayamansa
TATTGCGACAACAAAGCAGCAATAAGTATTTCAGAAATCCATTATAGCATGATAGAATAAAGCACGTGGAGGTAGATAGACACTTCATAAAAGAGAAACTTGAAAGTGGTGTAATAGAACTACCATTTGTTAAATCGGAAGAGCAACTTGCAGACGTTCTCACAAAAGCAGTCAACCGATCAGAATTTAATAGCATAATGGTCAAGTTGGGCATTGGTAATTCCACTACACAACTTGAGGGGGAGTGTTGAAGAATCAAGATCAATTATAGATTAGGAAAGAAATTTATTTCAATAAATGTAATAATTTACATACCATAGTTGTAGGAAGAATCCTTGTATACAACTGAAACTATTCCTGAATAATACAAAATAGAACAAAAGGGATAATTTTTCCTACAATTCACATTCAGTTCCACAGAAAACCAACTGTTTGATTCTGTTCGGTTTTTATAGAAAGTTCAGTTCGATTTGGTTGAATAAAATATAGGATTCAGTTGTTTGAAATCAAGTTCGGTTTGATTTAGAATTGAATCAACCGTTTGCTCACCCATCATTGAGATTTAATATTAATTAATAATGTAAATTAATTAGGTGACTTTCTTGGTTAATTAGGTCACAAATTTTATATATATTTTCTATAGTTACAAAATACCATATTTAATTTTAAGAAAATGATAGCTTGCAAATCCAACTTGTTTTGATTCCTAATTTTGTGCTTAATTGATATTATTTGTGCTTAAATATGAGCTCTTATTTGGTTTTTTGTCTTTCGATTAGGAATTGTTGGATTTGATAAAAAAGAAGCTTATGGATCATATTTGAGGAGTTTTAATCAAAGGAGCTGAATGTTGAAGTTTATGAGGATGTTTTGACGCTGCCAAGAGTTACCCTTAGGCATGACTAACGGTAGAGTAGGGTTGTAGCGGACCGACTTTAATTGGACAACTGGCCCGTGAGATTATTTAATATATTAAGCTTGTTTAACGATTTAGGAAGATTATTTAAACACTGTTTTATTGGGCCTTTTTGTTATACTAGGTTTGGCCCCATTCTATATTAGTATATAAGTTAAAACTAGATTTTTTGGAGGGCATTCTTGACACCCTCAAAGGAGATATGAATTTTAGGTTTTATTTACAAAATTTTTAGTGTTTTCTCCATGGCCATGCGTGGTTAAATTTCTTTTTTCAGTCAAGGGATAATTCAAGGTTGAAGTTTTTTTTATGATTGTGAGATCTTAATATGCTTTAATTTATATTTTTTAGTTATATTGTATTTATGTCTTTTTTGTGAATTCTTGAGAGATTGCCTCTATAGTGAATTATTGTTATTTGTTCAAACATGACCCGTTGTTCATCTAATAGGAATTTACATAGCTAATCAACTAGGTTAAATCCGTAATTGTTTAGCCAAATTGATACAAGTGGCAATTGATATAACTTGATTGTGTAAAAGCTTTTGGGTTATATTGAGTGAAGGCATAATCTAGTTTAAATGAATTCTCTTAGTTTTTGTTGATTAGGGCAAGGTCTTACTAGTTTTTAATGCTATTAACAATTTAAATCCTTCGTCGTACTTAGGGTTACTTGTTAATTAGGGATTATTATAGTTTAGAGAATTTTAAAATGATATTTTTTTACTTGCAAAGGAGGGACAAATTTTCATTCCTTTCTTTTTAAGTTTACATAACACTAGAATAAAGAATCAAATTTTGAGTGTAATTACTTAAACTCAATCAAATTATTATAAATATTGTAATTTTTATTCATCCATAAAAAAATAATTTCCGAATAAAGAAAAAAAAAGATAAACATTTATTTGATATCAATACTGAAATACATAAAGATTATGGAGCATTAAAGCTCTTATTCATGAAACAACACAAAGACATCAAATCTCTTCTTCCTAATTCACAAAAGAGGTATCATAAAAGTTAAAAGCAACATGACTTACTTTTTATCTTATAATCGAATAAATATCACATAGTAGTTATATGATAAATAATAGAGTTTGTTTCACAAGTTTTCGGCTTACTGATATATATTTGCCTCCAAGGACATCCCAACTGATGTGTGCAGGTACATATTGCAATATTTGGGCCATTTTTGATATGAGCATTATCACATTGAGTATTTCCATAGTATGCATTGTCACCTTGGCTCTTTTCTCCTTGAGAATTGCCATCTTGGGCATTACCTCCTTGAGCATTTCTAGCTTGGGCATTGCCTCCTTGCTCATTGCCACCTTGAGCATTTCCACCTCGGGCATTGCCTCCTTGCGTATTGCCACCTTGAGCATTTCCACCTTGTGCATTACCATTTTGCTTATTTTCTCCTTGAGCATTACCATCTTGCACATTACCTCCTTGAGCATTTCTACCTTGGGCATTGCCTCCTTGTGCATTTCTACCTTGTGCATTATCACATTGGCTATTTTCTTCTTGGGCATTACCTACTTGTGCATTACCACCTTGGGCATTGCATCTTTGTGCATTGCCCCCTTGGCTATTTCCTTCTTGAGCATTACCACCTTGGGCATTACCTCCTTGAGGATTCACACATTGCATATTACCACCTTGACCATTTCCTCTTTGGGCATTTCCTCCTTGCGCATTGCCACCTTTAGCCATTTTACCTTTTGTATTGCCACCTTGGCTATTTTCTCCTTGGGCATTACTTCCTTGAGCATTTACACCTTGGGCATTACCTCGTGAATTGCCACCTTCATCATTTCCACTTTGTGCATTACCACCCTGGCTATTTCCTCCAGCATTACCACTTTGGGCGTTACCTCCTTGTGCATTCCCACCTTGTGTATTACCATCTTGACCATTTCCCCCTTGTGCATTTCCCCTTTGAACATTTCCCCCTTGTGCATTGCCATCTTGCCTATTTCCTCCTTGGGCATTTTCACCTTGTGCATTGCCACCTTGGATATTTCCTCCTTGAGCTTTTCCACCTTGTCCATTGCCACCTTGAGCATTTCCACCTTGTGCATTGCTACCTTGAGCATTGCCACCTTGAGCATTTCCACCTTGTTCATTGCAATCTTGGTTATTTCCTCCTTGAGCATTACCACCTTGGACGTTACCTCCTTGAGCATTTCCACCTTGTGCATTGCCACCTTGAGCCTTTCTACCTTGTGCATTGCTATCTTGGTTATTTTCTCCTCGAGCATTACCATTTTGGGCGTTACCTCCTTGAGTATTTCCACCTTGGGCATTACCTCCTTGTGCATTGCCACCTTGAGAATTTCCACCTTCTACATTACCACAATGGCTATTTCCTCCTTGAGCATGACCACCTTGACCATTTCCTCCATGAGCATTGCCACTTGGAAAATTTCTACCTTGGCTATTTTCTCCTTGAGCATTACCACCTTGGGTGTTACCTCCTTGAGCATTTTCACCTTGGGCATTGCCTCCTTGTGCATTGCTAGCATTTCCACCTTTTGCATTACCACCTTGGCTATTTCCTCCTTGGGCATTACCTATTTGTGCATTACCACCTTGGGCACTACCTCCTTGTGCATTGCCACCTTGTGCATTTCCACATTGGCTATTTCCTTCTTGAGCATTACCACCATGGGCATTACCTCCTTGAGGATTCACACATTGCACATTACCACCTTGACCATTTCCTCCTTGGGCATTTCCTCCTTGCACATTGCCACCTTGAGCATTTTTACTTTCTACATTGCCACCTTGGCTATTTCCTCCTTGGGCATTACTTCCTTGAGCATTTCCACCTTGGCCATTACCTCCTTTCGAATTGGCACTTTGAGCATCTCCACTTTGTGCATTACCACCCTGGCTATTTCCTCCAGCATTACCACCTTGGGCGTTACCTCCTTGTATATTCTCACCTTGACCATTTACCCCTTGAGCATTTCCATCTTGTGCATTGCCACCTTGGATATTTCCTTCTTGAGCATTTCCACCTTGTGCATTGCCACCTTGAGCATTTTCACCTTGTGCATTGCCACCTTGAGCATTTTCACCTTGTGTATTGCTACCTTGAGCATTTCCACCTTGTGCATTGTCATCTTGAGCATTTCTACCTTGTGCATTGCCATCTTGGTTATTTCCTCCTCGAGCATTACCACTTTTGGTGTTACCTCCTTGAGTATTTCCACCTTGGGCATTACCTCCTTGTGCATTGCCACCTTTAGAATTTCCACCTTCTGTATTACTATAATGGCTATTTCCTCCTTGAACATTACCACCTTGGATATTAACTGCTTGAGCATTATGACCTTGGGTATTAACTCCTTGAGCATTACCGCCTTGCCCATTACCACCTTGACCATTTCCTCCATGAGCATTGCCACTTTGAAAATTTCTACCTTGGCTATTTTCTCCTTGAGCATTACCACCAAGGGTACCTCCTTGAGCATTTCCACCTTGAGCATTGCCTCCTTGTGCATTGCTACCTTGAGCATTTCCACCTTTTGCATTACCACATTGGCTATTTCCTCCTTGGGCATTACCTACTTGTGCATTACCACCTTGGGCGCTACCTCCTTGTGAATTGCCACCTTGGCTATTTCCTTCTTGAGCATTACTACCTTGGGCATTACCTCCTTGAGGATTCATACATTGCGCATTACCACCTTGACCTTTTCCTTCTTGGGCATTTCCTCCTTGCGCATTTCCACCTTGAGCATTTTTACTTTCTGCATTGCCACCTTGGCTATTTCCTCCTTGGGCATTACTTCCTTGAGCATTTCCACTTTGGCCATTACCTCCTTGCGAATTGGTACTTTGAGCATTTCCACTTTGTGCATTACCACCTTGGCTATTTCCTCTAGCATTACCACTTTGGGCGTTACCTCCTTGTGCATTGCCACCTTGACCATTTCCCTCTTGTGCATTTTCCCCTTCAACATTTCTACCTCGTACATTGCCATCTTGCCTATTTCCTCCTTGAGCATTACTACCATGAGCATTTCCACCTTGTGCATTGCCACCTTGGATATATCTTTCTTGAGCATTTCCTCCTTGAGCTTTTCCACCTTGGTTATTAATTGGATAGTGATATGGGCATCCTAACATGTTGCATGGTGTTGAAAATATGATATATTGGTTTCCAAATGGTGGAAACCCAAAAGGGATCATATTTTGAATTGGGTAATGTCCCCCAAATAAACTTCCATTTTGATGATTCACTAAGTGAGGTACTTGAACATTATCACCTTGTTGATTCTCCAATTGTGTGTTCACAACCATAGGTCCTTGGTCGTAATATGCCCCTTGTGGGATCCCTCCTTGAGGATTCAAAATTTGTGGCACTTGAAAGTTACCCGCTTGTTGAGTTCCCCATTGTTGGTACATTGGGTGTGGTATTTGGAAATTTGGAGTGGAAAGATACATAAGTGGAGTTTGGACATTTCCCTCATGAACCATTGTCTCACTCAAAAAAACACGAAAACTTTTGGAATGATTATTGTATGTTTTGTCTCTTACTTGATGATCAGCAATGCATTCTACAAACTCTTATATAGAACTCTAGAAAATGAAAAATTTTATTATTTTATTCTCACATGAAAGATGTGAAGTGTTATTTTAAGTAGACGAAGACTTGACAAGTGTGAATGTCATTAAAAGAATCAATAACAAATAAATAGGAAAGGGTAGACTAAATCATTTAAATAGTAATTAATGTTTCATGTTAACTCACGTTAGTTGTTAACTTCCATTTCTTTAATGGAATCATTTTATGATATATATATAAATTATTTATTTTAATAATAAATTATATAAATTTAGGATTTGGATCTACAAAAATAAATAAATAAATAAAATGCCTTGAAATATTGCAAGTTTTATTTAATAAGACTAAGAGTACATGCAATTGAAAATAATTTATTTAGGACATGGAATATTTTATTTAGAGACAGCTTGGAAATGCTTCATCAACTTATTTTCATTCTTGTTTATGGGTCATAACGTTCCATGTGGTATATATAATTACGACTATCATCCCAAATGGAGTCTTATTAATTGTAATTTAAGTACAAAGTCATATTTTAATTTTATTTTTATTTTTTAAGTCAACCAAGTGCATGTCAGTTATACCGTGTGAATCTTAATTAGGATACCTTTTTCTGTGATCCTTTTTAGATACCGCACAATCCTCAGTGCATCATCCATGTGAATCTTCCTTAGATTATATATGTACTAGCTTATGGTATTTACCTCATATGTGATATCTAGTCGAGTATGTGACAAGTATGTCAGTTTTCCAACAAGTCTCTGATACTGTTTACGGTTAGTTGGCTCCCCTTCTTCATTCTTGTGCAGACCATGATTTGGCAAGATCGGTGTTTCAGTTGGCTTGCAATCCATAGACCTATTTCAGTCAACAAATCCAGCGTGTACTTTCTCTGAGAGATAAATATCCCCTTAGAGGATCTCATCATTTCTATTCCCAAGAAATATTTCAAACCTTCTGGGTCTTTCAACTCAAACTCATGAAACAGATTGTATTGTAAGTCCTGAATCTCCCTGGTGTCATCACCTGTGATGATCATGTTGTCCACATATATAATTAAACAGGTTACTTTGCCTTGCTGCCGTTTCAAGAATAGCGTATAGTCTGAATTACTCTGCCGGTAACTTCATTTTCTCATGGCTAGTATAAATCTCTCAAACCACATTTTTGGGATTGTTTCAAACCATACAGGGATTGCTGTAGCCGACATACTTCTCCTTGTTGGATATCTCCGATATAACCTGGTGGAGCTTCCATATAAACCTCTTCCTTAAGATCTCCACGCAGGAATGTATTTTTTTATATCAAATTGATGAAGTGGCCAGTTCTGATTGGAAGCTATTGAGTACTATATCCATATAGTGTCAAGTTTTACGACGGGAGAGAAAGTCTCAAAGTAATCCACTCCATATGTTTGAGTATAACCTTTTGCAACCAGGCGAGCATTGTATCTCTCAACTTCTCTGTTCGACTTATTCTTGATTGTAAACACCCATCTATATCCTATTGATTTTTTTATGTAGGTAAAATACATTTCCTCCAAGCACCATTCTTTTATAGCGCCTCCATTTCATCATCCACTGCCTCTAACGCAGTTTGAGGTATCTACTAAGTACTCGTATGAATATCCTGAAGAAGAAAAAAAGTCAGATCCATAGAATGATACAATTTAATTACTTTGTGATTTGGCTAATGGACAGAAGCTTGCATGATAAAAATAGCACAAATAAGCAATTAGACACTCGAAGTATGGGTGAGAGTTTAATAGTTCCGACATTAGTGATGGGATATAACTTTCCGATAGCATTAGATATATGGGTCCGATGGGCAGGATATGTGTTAGTAAAATCAGCCGGATCATAAGTTATCGTATCCATGGCACCGGAATCAAAGACCCATTTAGAGTCAATAAAGGTATTTTGGACCAAAGAACAATTGTCTGCGTCAAGAGAATTTTTTTCTTTTGACGATATGGTTATTTTGGTAAAATCAGGTAGATTAAGAGTTGACTGGATCAAATCCGAGTATGGTTCGCCCTGTTTAGGGTGGAAGACTGGTTCGGTCTGTTCAGATTGGGTTATCGGGTCGAGCATGCGAGTCTGGGATGGGCGGTGGCACGGTCGGGAATTTTAAAATTATCAGGGGCATTTTCAGGATTTAAAGGGTTTAATTGGGACTAAGAACTTTGGCTATAATTTTTAGAGACCTCGCAGGCCCCAATTGAGGAGTTCCACAATTCCAACACCTGTTATTGCAAATATGAAAATTTATTTATAAATAAACTAACAGGCCAAGGATATAGTTGGCGAAATGCCCACCCTAACCCTTTTTAACCCATAAAGGTTGTCTCCTCCGTTTCTAATGTTCTAGCTGCCACTCCTCCAAACGCTGTCATCTCCCCATGTGATGTCACCGCACCTTGAGCACCCTTGCTGCCTAGAAGCGCCTGCAGGTCTGCGGCCCTACTGGTATTGGTGCCAGTGATTGCTCGGGTGGCGCTACTAAAAAGTCAGCCCCCCTTCGTCTTCTGTTGCTCTTGATAGCTCCCCCACCAATCGAGTATCCCATTATTTTGAAGCACTGAGATTTAGAAATATTCTTGTAGAGATTTAGGAAGTCTGAAAATAATCTTGTATTTTCTTACTTGAGTATTGCATGATTTGTACATATTTAAATAGTTACAACAACGCTATCTACGCTATCTACGTATTCAATACTGGGATAAATACAAATCAATCAAATTAATTACAATTTAATTCCTATCATATATTTTGCTACGATTAGGGCATTAATCACGCCATCTTCAACAATTCCAGGAATGGCCATAAATGAACTAAGTCGAGCCGAGTTTTAAAAATAACCATTGATATACGTACTCCAAAATCATCCCTTCTCCGTTAAAGATCTTACAAATTTTGTCCATTTTAAGGGTGACGGTAAATGGCTGAGTGAAAAATTAAGAAGGGTTTAATAAAATTTTACTGAATTTATGATTTCAATGGCATTTAAAGTTGATATCAGGATAATATTTATTAAAACATTTAAGAGAAATTATATTCATGCTATAGTTATTCAGATTGTTTGCGCAAACAAAACTAAAAGAGTAAGGCAATATCAAATGCTAATGTATAAGATACCTCAATTTTCTCCATAAACTCTATGCTCTCTCAATCTCAATGATCCTTTTTTCTTTTTTAATCTTTTCCACAAATTTTATTTTCTTTTCTTTTTTTATTCTTTCACGTACATTTTATTTTACGTTTTTATAGACTTCTATGCTTTTAAAAAATTCAATTTGGAAATAAATTTTATATATAATAGTTTTTTTACTTTCAACTCAAATATAATAAATGACATATAACAATATTTTTAAATATTATCACACGTGTAGTAGACAACATATTGATAAAATAAAATTGTATTTGTATATAATAGATCAAGGTTTTAGTACAATAATATATTAGATAAAAATTAAATAGTATAAGTATTTAATGATATAATTAGCTAAAAAAAACATCATTTTTTTTATAGTAAATCATTTTCGCATATTTTTTTTAAAAGAAAATGAAAATTCCATTCATTGAAAATAAAGAATAACACTAGAGATAAACAATCCCATACATTTATGTCTATGTATATATATATATGTATAGCTTGATTATGAACAACAGTGATTATCAAATATTACGATTTAAAATAAAAAGGAAAAATCGTAAATTTTTATCAAATGTTAAGGGTTTCATGTAATTTTCTTTTGTTGAGCATGCATAACACTAGAATAAAGAATCAAATTTTTAGTGTAATTACTTAAACTCAATCAAATCATTATAAATATTGTCATTTTTATTCATCGATAAACTACATAAAAAAATAATAATTTCTGAATTAAAAAAAGATAAACATTTATTTGATATCAATACTGAAATACATAAAGATTATGGAGCATTAAAGCTCTTATTCATAAAACAACACAAAAGCATCAAATCTCTTCTTCCTAATTCACAACAGAGGCATCATAAAAAGTTAAAAGCAACATGATTTACTTTTTATCTCATAACCGAATAACTATCACATAATAGTTATATGATAAATAGTAGAGTTTGTTTCATAAGTTTTCGGCTTACTGATATATATTTGCCTCCAAAGACATCCTGGCTTATGTGTGCAATTACACATTGCAATAGTTGGGCCATTTTTGATATGAGCATTATCACATTGAGTATTTCCATAATGTGCATTGTTACCTCGAGCATTGTCACCTTGGCTATTTCCTTCTTGAGCATTGCCACCTTGGGCATTACCTCCTTGAGCATTTTCACATTGGCCATTGCCTCCTTGTGCATTGCCACTTTGAGTATTTTCACCTTGGGCATTACCTCCTTGCATATTGCCATCTTGAGCATTTCCACCTTGAGCATTACCACCTTGCGCATTTCCTCCTTGAGCATTACCACCTTGCGCATTACCTCCTTGAGCATTTCCACCTTGGGCATTGCCTCCTTGTGCATTGCTACCTTGAGTATTTCCACCTTGTGCATTACCACCTTGGCTATTTTCTTCTTCGGCATTACCTACATATGCATTACCACCTTGGGCGTTGCCTCCTTGTGCATTGCCACCTTGTGCTTTTCCACCTTGGTTGCTTCCTTCTTGAGCATTACCACCTTGGGCATTACCTCTTTGAGGATTCACACATTGCGCATTACCACCTTGACCATTTCCTCCTTGGGCATTTCCTCCTTGCACATTGCCACCTTGAGCATTTTTACCTTCTATATTGTCACCTTGGCTATTTCCTACTTGGGCATTACTTCCTTGAGCATTTCCACCTTGGCCACTACCTCCTTGTGAATTGCCACCTTGAGCATTTTCACTTTGTGCATTACCACCCTGGCTATTTCCTCCAACATTACCACCTTGGGCATTACCTTTTTGTACATTCCCACCTTGTGCATTATCACCTTCACAATTTCCTCCTTGTGCATTTCCCCCTTGAACATTTCCACCTTGTGCATTGCCTCCTTGAGCATTTCCACCTTGTGCAATGCCACCTTGAGCATTTCCACCTTGTGCAATGCCACCTTGAGCATTTCCACCTTGTGCATTGCCAACTTGAGCATTTCCACCTTGTGCATTTCCACCTTGTTCATTGCTATCTTGGTTATTTCCTTCTTGAGCATTACCACCTTGGGCGTTACCTCCTTGAGCATTTCCACCTTGTGCATTGCCATCTTAAGCATTTCTACCTTGTGCATTGCCATCTTGATTATTTCCTGCTTCAGCATTACCACTTTGGGCGTTACCTCCTTTAGTATTTCCACCTTGGGCATTACCTCCTTGTGCATTGCTACCTTGAGAATTTCCACCTTTTGCATTACCACAATGGTTATTTCCTCCTTGAGCATTACCACCTTGCCCATTACCACCTTGACCATTTCCTCCATGAGCATTGCTACCTTGAAAATTTCCACCTTGGTTATTTCCTCCTTTAGCATTGTTACCTCCTTGAGCATTTCCACCTTGGGCATTGCCTCCTTGTACATTGCTACCTTGTGCATATAAAGATTATGGAGCATTAAAGCTCTTATTCATAAAACAACACAAAAACATCAAATCTCTTATTTCTAATTCACAAAAGAGGCATCATAAAAAGTTAAAAGCAACATAACTTACTTTTTACCTCATAATCGAATAAATATCACATAATAGTTATATGACATATAGTAGAGTTTGTTTCACAAGTTTTTGGCTTACTGATATATATTTGCCTCCAAAGACATCCCGGCTGATGTGTGCAAGCACATTGAGTATTTCCATAGTGTGTATTGTCACCTTGACTACTATCCCCTTGGCTATTTCCTCCTTGAGCATTGCCACCTTGGGCGGTACCTCCTTGAGCATTTTCACCTTGGGCAGTACCTCCTTGAGCATTTCCACCTGGGACATTGCTTCCTTGCGCATTGCCACCTTGAGCATTTCCACCTTGGCCATTGCCTCTTTGCGCATTGCCACCTCTAGCATTTCCACCATGTGCATTACCTGCTTGTGCATTTCCACCTTGGGCATTACTTGCTTGTGCTTTGCCACCTTGAGCATTACCACCTTTGCCACATTGACTATTTCCTCCTTGAGCATTTTCAACTTGTGCATTGCCACCTTGAGCATTTCCACCTTGTGCATTACCACCTTGTGCATTGACCCATTGGCTATTTGGTCCTTGAGCATTAACACCTTGGGCATTACCGCCTTGAGTATTTCCTCCCATTGTATAATCATATGGATTATAAAACCCTTGTGCACTTCCTCCTTGAGCATTACCGCCTTGGCTATTTCCTCCTTGAGCATTTCCACCTTGTGCATTACCACCTTTACTATTCCCTCCATGACCATTACCACCTTGGGCATTGCCTACTTGCGCATTGCCTCCTTGAACATTTCCACCTTGAGCATTACCATATTGGGCATTACCTCCTTGAGTGTTTCCTCCTATTATATAACTATATGGACTATAAAACCCTTGTGCATTTCCTCCCTGAGCATTGACACCGTGTGCATTACCACTTTGAATATTTCCTCCTTGAGCATTACCACCTTGTGCATTACCTCCATTAGAATTATTGCCTAGTGCAATAGCACCTTGTGCATTACCTCCATGAGGATTACTGCCTAGTGCAATAACACCTTGTGCATTACCTCCTTGAGGATTATTGCCTAGTGCATTACCTCCTTGAGCATTATCGCCTTGTGTAATACTGCCTTGAGCATTACCGCCTTGTGAATTACCACCTTGTGCATTACTGCCTTGTGCATTACTGCCTTGTGTATTACTACTTTGTGCATTACCGCCTTGTGCATTACCGCCTTGGCTACTTCCTCCTTGAGTATTACCACCTCGAGAATTACCTCCTTCAGCATTACCGCCTTGTACATTGTCTTCTTGAGCATTACCACCTTGTGCAATGCTTCCTTGAGCATTACCGTCTTGTGTATTACCCCTTTGAGCATTTCTACCTTGTGCATTACCACCTTGGGTATTGCCACCTTGTCTATTGCTACCTTGGCTATTTCCTCCCTGAGTATTCCCTCCTTGAATATTTCCTCCTTGAATATTTCTTCCTTGAGCATTACCACCTTGGACATTTCCTCCTTGAGTGTTTCCTCCTATTGTATAACCATGTGGACTATAAAATCCTTGTGCATTTTCTCCTTCAGCATTCCCACCTTGACTATTTGCTCCTTGAGTAATACCACCTAGGGTATTACCTCCGTGCGCATTGCCACCTTGAGC
The DNA here is from genome assembly GCA_948266635.1 of Cnidoscolus chayamansa. Lineage (NCBI taxonomy): Eukaryota > Viridiplantae > Streptophyta > Magnoliopsida > Malpighiales > Euphorbiaceae > Cnidoscolus > Cnidoscolus chayamansa. The sequence continues at coordinate 12,783 of CAOGCB010052393.1, forward strand.
ACTGCCTCCTTGTGCATTGCTACCTTGTGCACATAAAGATTTTGGAGCATTAAAGCTCTTATTCATAAAAGAATATAAAAGCATCAAATCTATTATTTCTAATTCACAAAAGAGGCATCATAAAAAGTTAAAAGCAACATGACTTAATTTTTATCTCATAATTGAATAAATATTATACAATAGTTATATGAAAAATAGTAAAGTTTGTTTCACAAGTTTTCGACTTACTGATATATATTTGCCTCCAAAGACATCCCGGCTGATGTGTGCAAGCACATTGAGTATTTCCATAGTGTGCATTGTCACCTTGAGCATTGCTACCTTGGCTATTTCCTCCTTGAGCATTGCCACCTTGGGTATTACCTCCTTGAGCATTTTCACCTTGGCCATTGCCTCCTTGCGCATTGCCACCTTGAGCATTTCCACCTTGGCCATTGCCTCCTTGCACATTGCCACCTTGAGCATTTCCACCTTGGGCATTACCTCCTTGCGCATTGCCACCTTGAGTATTTCCACCTTGGGCATTACCTGCTAGTGCATTGCCACCTTGAGCATTTCCACCTTGGGCATTACCTACTTGTGCATTTCCACCTTGAGCATTACCACCTTGGCTATTCCGTCCTTGAGCATTACCGCCTTGGACATTACTTCCTTGCGCATTGCCACTTTTACTATTTCTTCCTTGAGCATTTTCACCTTGTGCATTGCCACCGTGAGCATTTCCACCTTGTGCATTGCCACCTTGAGCATTTCCACCTTGTGCATTGACCCATTGGCTATTTGGTCCTTGAGCATTAACACCTTGGGCATTACCGCCTTGAGTATTTCCTCCCATTGTATAATCATATGGATTATAAAACCCTTGTTCACTTCCTCCTTGAGCATTACCACCTTGGCTATTTCCTCCTTGAGCATTCCTACCTTGTGCATTACCACCTTGACTATTTCCTCCATGAGCATTACCACCTTGGGCTTTGCCTCCTTGCGCATTGCCTCCTTGAACATTTCTGCCTTGAGCATTACCTCCTTGAGTGTTTCCTCCTATTATATAACCATATGGACTATAAAACCTTTGTGCATTTTCTCCCTGAGCATTACAATCCTGTGCATTACCACTTTGAATATTTTCTCCTTGAGCATTACCACCTTGTGCATTGCCACTTCTAGCATTACTATCGTGAGCATTTCTAACTTGGCTACTTCCTCCTTGAGTATTACCACCTTCGAAATTACTTCCTTTAGCATTATCGCCTTGAGCATTACCACCTTGTGCATTACCTCCATGAGAATTACTGCCTAGTGCAATAGCACCTTGTGCATTACCTCCTTGAGAATTATTGCCTTGTGCATCACCTCCTTGAGGATTATTGCCTAGTGCATTACCTCGTTGAGCATTACCACCTTGTGCAATACTGCCTTGAGCATTACTGCCTTGTGGATTACTGCCTTGTGCATTATTGCTTTGTGCATTATCGCCTTGTGCATTACCACCTTGTGCATTACTGCCTTGGCTACTTCCTCCTTGAGTATTACCACCTCGGGAATTACCTCCTTCAGCATTACCGCCTTGTGCATTGTCTCCTTGAGCATTACCACCTTGTGTATTGCCTCCTTTAGAATTACTACCTTGTGTATTACCTCCTTGAGCATTAGCACCTTGTGCAATACTTCCTTGAGCATTACCACCTTGTGTATTACTCCTTTGAGCATTTTCACCTTGTGCATTACCACCTTGGGCATTGCCACCTTGTGCATTGCCACCTTGGCTATTTCTTCCTTGAGGATTGCCAACTTGGCTATTTCCTCCCTGAGAATTCCCTCCTTGAATATTTCTTTCTTGAGCATTACCACCTTGGGCATTTCCTCCTTGAGTGTTTCTTCCTATTGTATAACCATGTGGATTATAAAATCCTTGTGCATTTTCTCCTTGAGCATTCCCACCTTGAATATTTGCTCCTTGAGTAATACCACCTTGGGCATTACCTCCTTGCGCATTGCCACCTTGAGCATTTCCACCTTGTGCATTGCCACTTTGGATATTTTCTCTTTGAGCATTTCCACCTTGTGTATTGCCATCTTGCCTATATTCTCCATGAGCATTGCCACCTCGCGCATTACCACCTTGAGTATTTCCACTTTGAGCATTGCCACTTTGATCATTTTGACTTTGTACATTGCCACCTTGACTATTACCTCCTTGAACATTGCCACCTTGTGCATTACCAGCTTGACCATTTCCTCCATAAGCATTGCAACCTTGAAAATTTTCATCTTGATTATTTCCTCCTTGAACATTACCACATTGGGCATTACCTCCTTGGACATCACCACCTTGACCATTTCCCTCTTGTGCATTTTCCCCTTCAACATTTCTACATTGTGCATTGCCATCTTGCCTATTTCCTCCTTGAGCATTACCACTTTGTGCATTACCACCTTGAGCATTTCCACCTTGTGCATTGCCACCTTGGATATATCTTCCTTGAGCATTTCCACCTTGAGCTTTTCCACCTTGGTTATTAATTGGATAGTGAAATGGGCATCCTAACATGTTGCATGGTGTTGAAAATCCGATATATTGGTTTCCAAATGGTGGAAACCCAAAAGGAATCATATTTTGGATTGGGTAATGTGCCCCAAATAAACTTCCATTTTGATGATTCACCAAGTGAGGTAGTTGAACATTACCACCTTGTTGATTCTCCAATTGTGCGTTCACAACTATAAGTCCTTGGTCGCAAGATGCTCCTTGTGGGATCCCTCCTTGAGGATTCAAAATTTGTGGCACTTGAAAGTTACCCCCTCGTTGAGTTTCCCATTGTTGGCACATTGGGTGTGGTATTTGGAAATTTGGAGTG